>VZRE01016023.1:39241-53644 GCA_013396775.1 Cephalopterus ornatus
ACAGGAGGAGAGGGAACGGCCTCAGGCTGTGCCAGGGGAGGGGCAGGTGGGACATCAGGAGGAATTTCCCCTGGAAAGGGTGGTGAGGCCTTGGCAGGGGCTGCCCAGGGAGGTTTGGAGTGCCCATCCCTGGAGGTGCCCAAGGAAGGCCTGGCCGTGGCACTCAGTGCTCTGGGCTGGGGACAGGGTGGGCATCGGGCACAGGGGGGACTCGATGCACTGTGAGGACTTTTCCAGCCTAAATGATTCTGGAATTCTGTGAACCACTTGACTTCATGCACAGGGAGCAGCCCAGTGTGTAAAGTTAATCCCATCTTCAAGATTAAATGACATTGTGTTTGTGTTTTGTGAGACTGTCAAACAATTTGTTCCCGTGCCATCACCTGAGAGAATTCTGCTCATTTTACAGGAGCTCAGCTCCCGTGGATTTCCTGGACAAGAGAATAAAGTGGAATTTGAGCCGCACATCTTAAGCCGAGTTCACGACGGCCCACATTTTCCAACAACAAAACCAGCAGTGACAGTGATATATGGCTTTTTTTATGAGACCTGATAACTGATGGATATGTGATCTTATAAATGCTTAGACAAACTAATGCACATAATTATATTTTCCATTTGAAGTCTATTGCTCGGCATTCTAATACAATATCATTAGTCGAAATGGCCACAATGATACAGCTTGGGCAGTTTGTCACAGTAATTACGGGGTGATTATTTTTGACTGGAATAAAGATTTCAGTTTTAGTATGGTAGAAAGCATAATCACAAATTAGAAACAGTCTCAGAATAAAGAAATATCAGGGAGAGGGACTTTAAATATGGATTATGGTGCAATTCTAAAACAATTCCTTTAAAGAAGTGCACTCATTTGGCTGAAAGTGGGGCTACTTTTAGGTTTATACCGAGTTCCTTCCCAAAAGGATGGCAATTACCTAATTAACAGTTCCTGTGTGGAAGGTTTTCATAAAAGGGAAAAGCTGGGCATGGTAAGGAAGGCTCATCTTATAATTTCCATAACTGCTAAAACAGGCTTTCATTTCTCCCATCGACAGAAAAATAGATCATTTGTCTTCACCGTTTTCAGGGTGGTTGATTAAAGTAGACACTGTCCTCACATCTGTATTGAAAACTGTATTAATCAATTGATTAATCACGAGGCATTAATCAAAATCTTCCTTAAGTGTTTTAGTTTTGGAGCAGCCCTGAGGATTTTCTATCAGATTCCTTTTAAGGTGTCCATTATAAAGATTAAATTTGGGTGGTAAATATTGAGGGGGTTGAAGCACATGTGGCTTCCCCCTTGAAGGTCACAGCCACTGCTCATTAGTGTTACTTTTAATGGGATAAGAAGCAAAAGTTTTTAATATGTGGCTACATCAATTAATCAAATCCACATTTGATTTCCTTGCCAGTAAGCAGTCCATATTTTCAGCACGTGCAAGGAAATTTCCAGTGGTCTAAAACCTTGGATACTTCAGGCTGTGCTTAAAAATAGCCCATGAATTTAAGGCATTTAAATTGCACATGAAGATATAATGAAATTATGCACTAAATATAACTGCTAGTTTCTAAATGTTCCGCTTTACAAATATTCACCTAGAGGTATCCTGTACAGTTTTTATTAAGGTTATATTTAAATAATGTAATTTTTTTCTCTGTACAGTGAATGAATGTAAAACTTCGGAGTGCTGTCACAAAGTTTTTTAGAACAAAAGAAGCTATTTTTGAGTATTTAGCTAATTCAAGTGAACCAGAAAGGACCTTTACAAGGAAGCTGATCATCTGAGAATTTAACTCTGTTTGTTTTTGCTCGTTCCTGTTTGTTTTTCCAGCCTGAAACATTAAACACCGGTGCTCCAGTAAATGTATTTTTTGAAGCATCAATTATAGTACAAAAGAAAACCACTGATTACACATCTCTTCATGTGCAGAAAAATGTGTCTTCATCTCGAAATCCCTCTGTAAGTGATTCTTTAAGAGAGATTTACTGAATCCTCATTGTGGCCGCTCTTATGACAGGCTGGAAATACCTATTTTCCCGCTGAATGCTTTTTCCATAGGGAGGAAAAAAAACATAGGGGAAACACCAAACCCAAGCATACGCTATTTGTATTTATTTGGATTTTAAAGTACACCGAAAAATGTGCATCTGGCATTCCCACCACCTCTGGCAAAAGTTTAAAGGAACAAGAAATCAAAGCACAGCAAATTAAATCCTGCAGTCTCTTCCCTTTGCCTGGAGAAGCTGCCTTAAAAAAATTCCAGTGGTTTTCTAGGTAGTGTTATATCCATAGATTACTAATTTTATAGTGCTCCTAACTGTTCCTTTTTAGGTGGTAGGGTCAAGTTGGACAAAGTGCAGACAGAGGTTTATTAAATAAAGGGATTTTAATTATTTGATCGACGGGAGCCCCCGAGGTTGGGCAGCATCAGGACCCTCTTTGTGACTCTAAAGGGGGGCCCTGCCTGGCCTTGAATTTTGGTCTGTGGAGATGATGGGAAGAGAACGATTCCAGTACATCCCTGGGAATCCCATCCCTAGCCAGGGATGGGACATCAGCAGAGGGGTGGGACCAGCAGCTCCTGAGTGGAGGCAGAGCATTTACAGCATCACTTCAGATCAGATTTAAAGGCAATCACTGCTGATTTACTCTATAACTCTGATACTACTTTATGACTCTTAAAAACTGCTTTGATGTGTGTTTGCTGGTGAACATCCAGCAGTGGAGTTGTCCTGCCCTGAGAGCCATTAAAGTACATGGGAAATTTTCCATGCCTTTAAAATTGACACCGGAGCGCTCGTCCTGTAATTATGGGAACTGGAAACATGTGTCTCCCAGTCCTGAAATAATCAACAACACATATTTGGGAACAAACTGCAACCTGTGCTGCTCTTCCACAGCTGAGTTCTGTTCTCCTTTAGCTCTGGCTGGTGGAGGTTGGTTGCCTTCAGCAGGGAAGGAAATGCCATCTGTATAATTCCCATTATTTCTTCATGGCACAAATATTTCCTGATAATAGTTCTGGGGTAGGATAGTTTGGGGCTGATCATCTTTACACTCAGCAGAAGGTGCTGTGGCAGTGTCGGAAAAAGGGTGATGTGGTTTAGGAATTACTGCTGTAGGATTTATCTCTAATGCATCTTCCTTTTTAATGGAATCATGTTCAACACTTCATCAGTTTAGGTGGTGGAGAACTACTGGGATACCCAGTACTGGGATACTGGGATATGTGGTGGCTTTATCAGTGGTTTATTATCAAGTGCCATGGATTGCAGTTGGGGTTTTTTTGCTATTGTTTTGATTTTTAATGGATTTTTCTTTTTTTTAATGGAAAAATGGTCCAGAGAAAGAAGCCATTGAAATATGTGAATTATTATAATATATAGTAAAACGTGTCATATATTAAATACACACTTTAAATACATTATATATTACTCTATTCTATTCTATTTTTATGTAGTCATAGAATGGTTTGGGTTGGAAGGGACCTTAATATTCATCTCAATCCATGAAGAGGCAGGGACACCTTCCACTAGAGGGGTTGTTCCAACCTGGCCTCGGACACTTCCAGGGATCCAGGGAAATATAATATGTAATATTTAACACTGTAATTCTACATAAAATTCTTATATTTTATTATATCATTGTAATAAACATTACAATATATTATTTTCATAGGAAAATTAAAATATAACATATAAATATATAATATAACGAAACCATTATAATTTGTCAGTAGCATCTACAGGCTGTTCTGCATTTTAGATTATGAAGAAAACAGGAATAAAACAGTTTTGGATCACTCTGAGGAAATGTGTGCAAAGTATTTGTTGTTTAAAACCAATATGGCTTGCTTAGGAAAAAATAAGGGGGCAAATACGGACTTACAGGGAAAAATGGACCTGGGCACTCAACTGCTGTTTGGAAGAATTTGGAAAAGGAATTTTCTCTTCAGAAGCCAGTGGGGGTTTAATGAAGTCACAGGGGTTATATGTGATATCTGTGTATGTTGGCAGGGAGGTAACAGATATATCTTCTTCAGCTCCTAATTTAGGTGTCTCCTTATTTGAGTCACCTCTTGATGAAAAGGCATTAAATTAATATGGATACTGACGTTTTATGGGATGGCTTGTATGGCTGGAATATTAAAATCCATTGCTAATGCCTGTTTCATTCAAAGAAATGAGAATAAAAAAAGAAATAGAGGATGAAATGTGATAATTTGCTATAAGATGACATCTGTTTAAACTGAATAATTTCATATTTCCAGGTGACTTCTATACAAGGGTCTTTAGGAAGCAGGTGAGGAGCTCGATGAGCTGATGTGGTTATTTTTTAGGATGTGTTGGACATGGTTGTTCGAAGGTTTTTCAGCAAAGCCAAGGACAAGGAAATGTTTCTGCAAGCAAAGAAGGCTCTGCCCTGGCTCGGTGACACGGGGACCTCCAGCCCTGCCGGGTCCCCGTGAGCCCTCACCAGAAGCCTCATGTGATCCCTGAATTATAAAAGGGATGATCCCTGGACACAGGGAGCTGTGCTGAGGAGGCTCCAGGGCTGCTCCTTTATTTCCAGAGCCTGCACTTCAAGGAGGAACACGAACTGGCTGACAGGAGCTCCCAGGGTGGCGACGAGCACGTTTGGAAGCGAATCCTACGACGGGAGGTTTCGGGTCAGCCTTCGTGTGGGGTGACCCGAGAGCTGCTCCGCAATGGAAACACTCTGGCTGCTCCTTTGCTGCTTTTTTTGACTTGGCAGACAGTAATATTTGCAAGTTGAGGTTAGGCCACCTCAGTTTTCCTGCAGAAAGCACGGCTGAAGTGTGGATCGGATCCCAGGGGAAGGGCGGACTGCCCTGTCCTTCACAGCCTTAACGAGAGCTTGGTTTGTCTTTTTAAAAATATGTGTGTTTAGTGCAGTTTGTAGAGAACACCCTAAGGCTGGTGTTTCCAGAGAGCTGATTGTCCTTTCATATAGATGGTCACAACCGCTTTGACATGGGATATTGTTCTCCAAACAGGAGGGAAAGGCAGCTGGAACAGCCTGGCAAAGGGTACAGGACAGTGTGGTGGGAGGTGAGGGTTGGAAAAGGTTTTGATCATCATAGAATCATGGAATGGTTTGGGTTGGAAGGGACATGAAGGATCATCCATTCCAACGCCTGCATGGGCAGGGACACCTCCCACTAGCCCAGGTTGCTCCAAGCTCCGTCCAGCCTGGCCTTGGACGCTTCCAGGGATCCAGGGGCAGCCACAGCTTCTCTGGGCAACCTGGGCCAGGGCCTCCCCACCCTCCCAGCCAGGAATTCCCTCCTAAGATCCCATCTGTCCCTGCCCTCTGGCAGTGTAATGAGATAGTTTTCCCAAAGATGGCCATTCTGTGGGATTCAGTGCTGCTGAGGTGACAGTGACCTTCCCATGGCTGTTGGCAGGGATGGAGGGGGGATGCCCAGAACCCACTGTGGTGCCTCTAACACATTTCTGAGCCTCCCAGGGAAACTCATCCCTCTGGATCACTCACATGGGCCATCCCAGCTCCATCCACGGTCACTGCCATGGCTGTGGTGCGTGGAGCTGGTGTTTGATAAACCAGTCCAAGGAGGGATGAAGAAAACTGGAAATCAAAAGAAATACTGTGTTTATATTGGTTTTGCAGTGACACTGCATATGGTGCCTATAAAAAGCTGTTGGATTTAGATTAAATTCAAGAAATTGAAAGTAAGAGATGGATTTTCTTGGAAAAGAGTTGGTTTTCAGATGATTCTGTACCAAAAATCAACAGCCTGACCCAGATTGATGCTTAATCCTGTGACTTGAGCAATGGGGCACAGAAAGTTTAGCCCACTCAGCCCTCACTTTTATCTAAATGCATATTAAATGAGAACTTTGCAGAATGGCTGCTGCACTATAACTTCAACTAAAAAAATAACTGCAACCTTTGTTCTGCACAGAAAATACTTTGTCCCAAAGTGTGTTGTGAGATGAGAGCAAAGGACAGAAATTCAGGAACAGGGCAGAGAACAACCACACCACAATTATAAGAAACCCTCAAATATTCCTAGTTTATAATAATCTAGTTTATAGGGCTGTATTCATGGTTATTTTTATTTAGTATAAGTCGCAGAAGACAAGGAACCTTCCTGCCCCTGTGGTGCCTCTTTCCTCCAACATCTGGATGAGCACAAGGATTCCTCTATAAGTACTGTTATTATTACTAATAGTTTACATTATTATTATAATTATTATTATTATGTTGTTGTTGTTACAGTATTTTATTCTCAATATTTACGAGTATTTATATGGGGTTATTCCAAAGTTTTATCTTGCTCAGCACCTTCTCTGGCCTAAGGATGCCAAAGGAAGCCAAAGGAGGCCAAAGGAAGATTCTAAGAAAAGGCCGAATGTATGTAACACAGTTTTGAGCCCATTTTTAAAAGCCAGGGGAAAAAAAAGAGACTTTTTTACAATTTAAGGTTAAAATATATATATATATATATATATATTTTTAGGTCTCCTCTTTCATCATGGAGTATCTTTTGAATACCAAATTGTTGAGCCTCAGAAATGAAGACTGCAAATGACAAATAAAGAAATGAATGCAACTTAAATAATGGAATTGGAAGTGTCAGAGGAATGATGGAGCTGCTTCGTGGACTCTCCCTGTTCCCTGATTCTGCTCTTTCTAGGCACGTGAGCCTCGATTGTTCCAACCCCACACTGTCTGCAGAGTGATGTGGGGTTTTTGTTATTGCAGAAAACCTACATTTGACCTTTCTTTGTAATTGTGACACCAGTTGAATTCTGCTTTAGTTCATGGCAATTTACTCCATCCTTTGAGAGTTCACCAGTTAATTATTGCCAAGTGAATTTTTAATTTGCTCCGATGATTACATTGGTGAATACGGTCATTAGTGGGAAATTTATTTTGGAAATCGGCACTAGAGGGAGCTAAGTAATTGTATCATTTGCGGATCTGGGAAGGGGGGGAAAAAAAAAGAAAAAAGAGCATTCATTAAAAACTTGCTTTTTTTCTGAACCTGCTGATTTTACAAATATGGCAGCTATGCCTCAGCAAATTATAAGCCATAATGAATTAGTTAATTTTCCTTCCTGAAAACTGCAATGCTCAGATTATTAAGTTACTGTATTTCTGTTTAGTGAATCCAGCTCCCAGCCAGTAAATCAGGATTTCGAGGACCCTTTTGGGAGGGGGGAATTTTTGTAACTATTATCCTTGTTTATCATTATTTCGGTCTTAACAGAATTAAAATCTTCACAGATACCCTGCTGAAGTACAAGTTTGTTCCCAAATGCATTCCAGGATGGATGGTCTTGTTGGATGCTGCAGTTCTGTAAGAGGAGATAGAGGTACTGCAGACCCTGGAGCCTTCCTGGACTGTGCCAAAGCTGGGTCTGGGCACAAATTGCTGTATTTTCCAGCCCCATGTCCACTTAAATCAGCGGAATCCCCTTTTAGTTTAGTGACAGCTGACTCAGAACCTTTGTCTTTAGTGTCTATCCTTATTTTAGTGGAGCTGCTGGAGAGAGGAGGCCACGGAGATGCTCCAAGGGCTGGAGTCCCTCTGCTCTGGAGCCAGGCTGGGAGAGCTGGGGGGGTTCACCTGGAGACGAGAAGGCTCCAGGGAGACCTGAGAGCCCCTTGCAGGGCCTAAAGGGGCTCCAGGAGAGCTGGAGAGGGACTGGGGACAAGGCATGGAGGGACAGGACACAGAGAATAGCTTCCCACTGCCAGAGGTCAGGGATAGATAGGATAGTGGGAAGGAATTGCTGGCTAGGAGGGTGGGGAGGCCCTGGCACAGGTTGCCCAGAGAAGCCGTGGCTGCCCCTGGATCCCTGGAAGTGTCCAAGGCCAGGCTGGATGGGGCTTGGAGCAACCTGGGCTAGTGGAAGGTGTCCCTGCCCATGGCAGGGGGTGGGATGAGATGAAGTTTAAGGTCCCTTCCCACCCAAACCAGTCTGGGATTTGATGATTCTGTTTTCCTTATAACTCCCAGACCAGCCTCATGCTGGATCCCATCCCAAATGTGCAATCCCATATCCCGTGACCTGCCAGGTGTGTAGGTTTGGCTGTGCTTCAGAAGATCCCGTAATTATCCCTAAATGCCCTAAGTGCTGCTTGTGCTCCACTGCTCTGTCCCCCGGCAGAAATTGTGACATTTTAGTGGGATATAAACCTTCTGCTTCCATGTGAGAAGTTTTCTTCACTGGAAGTGATTTTAGAAGGGCTCCGCAGTCCCTCTGGAAGCCCTCCGTGCTCTCTGGGTTATTGCTGAATGACTCCACACTCTCAGTTTTCCATCCTTCTCAAAGGCAGAAAACCCCCTCTCTATTTATCTGAAGGCCACAGGAAGGGCATTGCTCATCTCTGTTTTTGAGGATCACACCTCTGCTCCCTCCTTTGCTTCCATGAATCTGTCCCTAGCCCGGGAACATTGGGAACAAGTGCAAAGGAATGATTTTAAGCTGGTGCTTCCCAGCTTGCTGACACCTGTATTGGCTGTGTGTGTGAAACCACTGCAGGAAGGATCCATCTCCAAGAGCTGGTGCTTCCTTTCTTTCAAAAAAAAAAAAAAAGGAAAAGAAAAAGTCAATTTAGCATATACAGAAAGTAATGCAGACACATAATTGAAATCAATAAAAATCCTGAATCCAAGATGTAGCAACTGGCCTGGATTCTTGGATAAGGGTGAGCAACTCCTGATCTTATTGTGAAATATCACTAACAAAAATTCCCAAGACAGAGTGACTTTCTGATCCCCCATCCTAGGAGTGTTTACGCCATTTTTTTCCCCCCCTGTCATCCTTTATCCAGGCACTGAGAAAGCACCACAACCACCTGGAAGCAGGACTGGTTTCACCTGCTGAGCTCACCTGATCCTGCCAGAGAAGGGTTTGTGCTGCTGCTTTTAAGGGAATCACTTTGCCCAGGCTGCTTTTCCTGCATTAAGGTGTGGGATTAATCTGCTGTTGGGGCTGGATATAAGGATATGTCCTCCTTTATGGACCTACAGAGGTAGGTAAAATCAGGGGCATAAATAAGGGTAACATTGGGGTTTTTTTCTAATTATTTTTATGTTTCCTTTTCTTTTTTTCCTGGGATTTTAAAGTTGTTTTACCTCTGCTGTGATTATGGGTGTTTGCCATTCCATTTGTCACTTATGAAATATGGATTTTTCATACATACTATGAATAACTTTGCCAAATTTTTTATTTCTCTGTGTTGGGGTCCCTTCCAATGCTCACAACATTTTCCTGCTGTAGGGATCTGAAGTTGCCTAAATGAAAACTCCCCACCCTTTGCAATTCCCTTTCCCAGCACAACCTCCTGTGAAATCCTATGAAAAGTAAACACCACATTTTATGCTTTTGACACCAGTTCAATAGCTTAAATTAATATAAGTAATAATATTGCCAATTCAGGGCAATTTTTTTCCCCTTTTGTGTCATATGTGTGTATAGAACAATTGGAAAAATGATTTGAACTTCTTCTGGGATGGGTTTGTTCCTCCAGTGACTTTATTCGTGCTTGGCTGGAACATCTTCCCTCACACCTCTGGGGTGGGAACTATGGATTAGATTTAGTAGTTTGATATTATTGTACAATAACTGGGGCTGAGAACTAACACAAAAACTTTATATTCCTAATAAAGTGGTTTATGTTAGTAAATATCCAGCTATTTCTGTCAGATTTCTGGCTTTTTAAACCAGTGGACGAGTTGCGAATTTAGAGTGGAGTAAAATCTGTTTTGGAAAGGGCTCATCAAGGCAATATTTCCAAAGGAGTTTATTTCTTAGTTCCATGGATTTTACTTTATCCTGCACCAAAAATCTGTGCTATGAAGGTCAGAAATTGTGGAAAACAGGAACAGAGGGGAGAATGTTTTCCTTCGCGGTTTCTTTGTAGTATGGAAGTGTTTGGGAAAACTTTGTAGCTCTGTGTCCACTTCGTGCATTTCCTTCTAAATTTCATTTAGAAGTGAGGGAATCTTGGAGCATCTTTTCCTTTACTTAATTTTTCTTTAAGAGTGTCTCCTGACAGACATTAAATCCCATCCCTGGAAGTGTCCAAGGCCAGGCTGGATGGGGCTTGGAGCAACCTTGGGCTATTGGAAGGTATTCCTGCCTATGGAAAGGGTGGAACAAAATGAACTTTAAAGGTCCCTTCACCCCTTCTATGAGTCCATGATATGCAAATATATGCATTGCTAGAAAATCCATATTTATTCCTGATTTCGTTAACCAAGAGCACAGGGAAGGGTTGTGGAAGCTTTTTACACCCTTTACATAGAAAGGGCTGAGTAGGTGCTTCATTTCCTTCCCAACTGGTGTCAGGGGTCTGGAGGCTCTTCCTGGGGGTCATCCATCCTCGTGGGCTTCCAAAACTCACGTGGCTTAGGGGTTGAGAACGAAGGGTTTGGGAGATTCTAGTTTTTTTGAATAGAAAAGCTTAAAAATAAAAGGTTCCTTTCACAAGAGGTATAGATTTTATATCATTTCTCCTAGGGCAGGGAAAGAAAAGAGTAATATTATAGGAGACAGGAGGAAGAGCCAGTGATGGTTTGGAACCATCTTTTCTTTAACTCTCATTATCCCAACTAGTCAGACTGGTCATTAATGCCATTTTTAGCACTCTGGTCACATTGTTATTACTGTCCCAACAGCACAGCTTGGATTTATTGCTCTCAAGGATGGGAACACAGAGCCTGATGTTTCTATCCATAATAAATTAGCACTGTGTCTGTCCTCTCCTGCTTGGGAGGAGCATCCCTTAACTTCCACAGTGGCATCTCATTATTTCCTTTCAAATCCTTCCTTAAAGCAAGTCCTTTTCCTACCTTTTTGAAGTGCTTGGGGAAACTTAATAAAAGTTAAGTTTGTTGCTGCTTTGTCAGCGCGTTTTCCTGGCTCCCACCCAGCTGTGCTCATCCCTTGCTTGGACTTTGAACTATTTTATGCTTTATTTTATGTGTTACGTTGTATTTCTGTGGCAGCCAACATAATGGAGCTCTGGTCCTTGTGCAAAGCCAGACAAATTATCATCCAGGAAGTATCAAATGTATTTCAAGTAACTAAATACCTCTATTAACTACTACTGTAAATATTTAAATGCTTTAGGTGGATTCAGTGATGCGATTTTGTGTTCAGTAGTTGAAGCTGAATGGTTTCCTTCTGGAAAAATGGGTAAAGAAGCAGTAAAAAGGTGAAATGACATTAAAATACCTTGGAGAGTGAGGAATTTTAATACACAACAGGAATGTTGGCATAGTTAATAGGTCAGGAGATGAAATTCAAGGTAAGTGTAAAGGGAAACATGGAGGTGAAACAACTTCTGAATGAGTTGGCTACAGAAAAACACTGAAATGGCAAGAAAAGCAGATTATTAAGAGAAAAACTTTGTTTGTGACTGGAGATGGGGCATCTCCTGCTGACTCCTCCTAGTGCTCTTCCCTGTGGCTCTGTCAGGTGGAATTTTATGAGCAGTAAAAGCATTTAAAGATGAAGATATTGCAGGGTGACACAGAAGTGTTGATACTATTTTAGATTAGCCGTCTACTTCTCACGACAGTGACTTGATTCAGAAGTATCTGAACTCTTATTTCAATCTGTTTGTGGACACTGGCAAATTTTATTCTATCCTGTACTCCCTGCTTATATTTTAAAGGGTATTTATATATATATATTCATATATATATATAAATATATGGGAAGGTGTTTTTCTTTTGCCCCTCTTTTTCCCCTCACAATAAGATGAGGTTCTGGGGCACAAGATGGCAGCAGAAGGAAAATTTGCTCCCATCAGAACTATCCGACCTGCCTAAACTGTACAGATGTGAGGGCCCTGCTTAAGTTTTTCAAGTGGTTTGAGCAGATTAAATAAGATTTTAATAAAAGTTCCCAATAAAACAACCTATGACTTGAGCATCTAAAAAAAGTCCCCTCCCTGTTTCAAAGCATCAGTGAACACATCTTAAAAAAAATGATTTTTTTTTTGGTTCAAACTTCTTTTTAATAAATATTTTTGCTGATTCTTCTCCCTCCCTCCCCTCCCACTTATTTAATTTCATCTGGAGTAAGATCAGCAGGAGATTTAGACTTTATAAAGCACTGTTCAATAGCTTTTTTTGTCATAAATATCCTCTGTGTGCCCCTTTAGTGGGTACTTGTCAGGGCACAGAGTACTGTTCCAAACAGAAAGCCAACTTAGAGCTGAATATGCCAAATTTGGAGATTTTAATTTCTGAATTCCATTTTTTATTAGAAATTTAGAGTTGGGGGAGCCTTTGAATTCACTGGGTAAAAAAAATGTAGCTCTTTAGAACCTAAAATTAGAAATAGTCAACTATTCATTCAAATATTCAAATACTCATTCAATTCAGAGTATTTTTGTTGTTTTTAGTATTACATTGGTTGTTCTAACACAGTGGATGTTAGAAAAATTTCAGTGAGGTTTATTTTATACCTTCATCTCCCAGGATATTTCTTTTATGATCTTCATACTTCCTAAGACAATTCCATGATAACTCTGGTGTTTGTTATTCCATGCTTCAGAGAAATGATGCTCAGAGAGGTGTTTTTGGACGTGTTAATGTGGCAGAAAGACCCTCTTTAAGTCAAATTACAAGTTGTTCTGCTCTTGTGGAAATTATTTTGCATCAGCTTTGCTTTCTGGAGCCAGCAAATCCCAGGGATCGCAGGGGATATCTTTGGAAAACTCAGTTTCCCTGAGTTTTGGGAGGTTCGCACAAACCTCTCGTTTCACTTCGGTTCTTTCTGCTATTATCAAAAATATAGTGATTTGTTGCACCTTTTCATGCCTCCAATATCCACCTACCTTGTTAGGCTGAAGTTTGCTCCTCGTAAAATTTATTCTACAAACAAAATCCCAAGAAACCAACCAAAAAACAACCCATCCCCCCAACAAAGGTGAGCCATATTCCCATTTATTTATACAACACCCAAGTATTTCTATTCCATCTCCTAAAACTGGAATATTTCCTATTGATTAACAGGCTTGTGGTGTTTCTGGGCATCCTTTAATTCATTTTTACCAACAAATATATATTAAATAAATTCTCTGCGTAGTAATGTAGAGCTTGAAAGGAAGTCACATCCAGTTATCCATCTAATTTGCTCTGAATTTCTAGACAAATATATCTATTTTCCACTGTCTGCACAGCTGCAGGAGGGCTTTTTTTCTGCTTTTATTTCTCATATTTCCCTTAAAACAAAGGATGCAGCTTTTTCTGTTGAGGAAATAAGTTTGGGAAGTCATTGTTGGCCTCTCCTGATTATACTCCAAGTCTTCTGATGGTTGGTGTCTCTTAATTTTAGAGCTATCAAATGAAAATATATTTTCATTAATGAAATGAAAATATCTTTTCATTACAACTAATGGACAAGAGAAACCTCCCAACTGAAGCCTGGAAATGGGACTGGGGTGTGTTTTAGAGGCTTAGAATGAAGAAAAAGGATCTAATTTATAGATATTAAGATTTTTCACCTGTCTCTCTGTGCATGTTTATTTTTGGGGGGTAAAGCAAAAAAACAACAGAAACAAACCCTGAACCCAAAATTTACTGGGAAACTCCCTGTAAATTTAGACTCTGCAAGTGGTCTTATGGAAGGTGTCCCTGCCCATGGCAGAGGGTTGGAACAAGATGAGTTTTAAGGCCCCTTCAAACCCAAACTCTTCTGCGATTTTTTTTTATATATATATGAATTTATGTATAATTTTATTTTTTTTCTACTTTATCATAGCCCCCTCCACATTTTATGTTGGTGGTTTTGTTTTTTTTTTTTTGATTTTGCTTTTAGTTTTGTGTTTGGTCTTTTTTATTGTTATTTTCTCCCCAGTATTAAGGCCTAAACTGGTCCCTACCTTTAGATTTAGGCGGGTATCAGCAGCACAGCCCCTGAAAGAGCTGTAACAGAGATGAGGACGTACATAGTTCAGACATGAGATGATTTCCATGTCACATAGAATTTATCACAGATTCAACGAGGTTGAAAAAGACCTCTGAGACTGAGTCCAACCCAACCCCACCTTGTCACCCAGCCCATGGCACTGATGCCACATCCAGTCGCTGCTTAAACACCTCCAGGGACGGTGACTCCACCCCTCCCTGGGCAGCCCATTCCAATGGCTGAGCACTCTCTCTGTGAAGAATTTCTTCCTGACGTCCAGCCTAAACCTCCCCTGGCACAGCTGGAGACTGTGCGCTCTTGTCCTACTGCTGGTTCCCGGGAGCAGAGCCCGAGTCCACCCGGCTCCCCCCTCCTGTCAGGGAGTTGGAGAGAGGGATGAGGGGTCCCTTGAGCCTCCTCTTCTCCCGGCTGAGCTGCCCCCAGCTCCCTCAGCCTCTCCTCATAGGACTTGTGCT
>VZRE01016029.1:167-33491 GCA_013396775.1 Cephalopterus ornatus
GGAGCGGCGGTGCCTGGCCTGGTCGTCTGTCGCCGCGGCTGCCGCCCGCCCCGGATTGGCCGCTGGCTGGACGAGGGGACACGAAGCCTTCGCGGGGGCACGGCGGCGCCGTCCCTCGCACAGCTGTGCTGGAGCGGGCTCGAAGCCCGGGGACTGCTGCGGCAGCGCAGGTGAAACGGCCTGGGCAGTTAGGAACGGAGTCGGGAATTTGGCCTCGGTTTCATTTAGCAATTTTAAGTAATTTTAAGCACCGAGGAGGGATTGCGAAGGTTTCCTTAGCACGCTGTTTTAAGAAGGTGTTCAGTGTCTGAACAAAAGAAGAGTAGCAAGAAACTTGCATTAGCAAAAAAAGATGATGAAATAAGGAAATTGCTTTTGTAGAGGGTACCTGATGCGTGCAACTTACATCCTTCCATTTTGCTTTATAGTGCAGCTGTGGATAAGGAGCATTTCACTCATGCAGTATACCTGAGGTTTGAGATACTTTTTCTGATCAGTTAATTTAAAAATGTTCTTTTTCATAGTCATCTGCTGTTCTAATTGTCATTAAATAATTCCGAAATTATATTTCACAAGAGCTGTATATTTCCTTCACAAGTTAGCAAACAGTAAAATTTAATCAAAAGCTATGTTGTGTCTTCTGATAGGTGGGAATCTAAATTCAGGTTTATTAAGATACGTGTGATATTTTACTTTTTTTTTAATCTTGCAGTGTGTTTGAGTGATTAGCATGTGTTGTCATGAATGGGAAGAAAGAATAAGAAGAATATTAAAATGCCGGTCATTTATGAACTTCCACTATGCGTGTCAGTAGTTCTGAGTGTGCAGCATTCCAGGTCCATCTGATTTCTTATGCTTGGTATGTTTGTTTATTGAAATTGAAGAGCCTGTCAAGTAGTCTTTTTTGTATAGGAGGTATCCTTTATTGATGAAATATATGTTTTGCTTGCCAGATGTCATAAATGAACTATGTTATGTAGAACTGAAATGTGTATTTCACAAGTGCGGCTAATGTCACTTACAAAATTATCTTTACTTCCTGCTGGAAAAATGGGTTAGTGGGAATGTCAAGGTCATCTTCAAATTCAGAATCATTTAGCTGCCTTTGGAATATGTCTTTACTTCTTCAATGTCATATATATTTCCTGTGTATTAGTCTTGCGGCTGTTGATGTTTTCTGGACCTGCAATCTGTTTATCTTCTAAAATAATATTTAGCAAGTTTTAAAAGAAGCAGTCTGTTAAGCTTCCTAAGTCGCTTTCATTTGAATGACCTCTATAAGATGTATTTTAAAAGAAGAAGATCTAACTGCATACAAACTTGCTGTTCAGAAAGAATGGACAGAAAAAGGGTTAAGTGGATGAATGGATACCAATGACACTTTATATGCTGATGAATTAGTAAGAAAGTGAATTCTTACTGTCAATAGCTGTGAATTAGGTAAGTTCTAAGGCTTTCTGTTCTTTGATCTTTCTGAATGCCTTTTCCAATGCAAATTATTCTGTTGTAGACTCTGCTGGATTTGACTTTCCTAGCCACTTTACAGTTTGCAACTGAAATGTAATTTTGTTAAACACTTATAATTCTGCTATAGATCTGTGAATAACAGAAGTAAAACAAATTGCTTCTGTCACTTGCACTTTGTTACTGTTTACAGCAAGAGCAGAAGCATTGGAGCTTTTGGGAATGAGGAAGGCAGCAGGGCTTGGAAAGGTGAAAAAAAGCAATTTATAAACTCGCAAGGAGTTCCCAGGTGTTGCCAGATTGTAAATTAGTTTGATATATTGATTTGTCCATCTCATAATTTGAAAAAAAAAAGAAAAAACCCAAATGACTGTAATGCTACCTGCCTCACACACATCTCTGAGAATGGTGTCCTCCTTTGATCATGGAATATGCTAGACACTAAGAACTTTGAAGAGTCATGTGTTCATGGCTGGACTAAGATATATTTTTAAATATATAAACTTTCGCTTTTTCACTTTTTGTAATTTTGTTGTAAAAGGCTATTTTTTTCCTAGACATTATAAATGAAAAGCATGTTTGAGTAATAATACTGGTACTTTTAAAATGCTTTACATCTGTTAATGTAAATGTGTAATGTGAGGTGTTTTTTTTTATTTCCTGTGGACTGTCCCTTTTTGTTGATAAGCTGTATTTGATATGATATATTCATGGTAACACAGATAATTCATCTGGAAGTAAAAATACCATGACCACCTTAACAGAACTAGGCTTTCTGGTGCCATGATATGTAGGTGTTGTGTTTGATGTATTTCAGAGTAAGCAAACATATTTGGAATTGCAGAGCTAAGCAGTATAGCATCTTCTAAGATGTCATTTCATTCTTCTGAGGTGGGCAGATTATTCATGAGACTGGCCATAATAACTCTTCATTAGCTGGCAGTTTTAATTCAAATATATATGTTCTTTCTATATTTA
The DNA here is from genome assembly GCA_013396775.1 of Cephalopterus ornatus. NCBI lineage: Eukaryota > Metazoa > Chordata > Aves > Passeriformes > Cotingidae > Cephalopterus > Cephalopterus ornatus. The sequence continues at coordinate 2,610 of VZRE01016029.1, forward strand.
AATAAGTATTTCAGCTGAGTGTCTTTGAGTAGGTATTGTATTTAATTTTCTTACATGAATTATTTTTGACATTGCTTGCTAAAAAGCAGATTGATTCACCCTGTCAAAATAAAACCTAGGCTTTACATGGTTTGTTGTAGGCCTCTTCTAGAATTTCATTAGGATATCATTGTACAGTGTAACTAAAGTGTTTTACAAATCCCAGCATTGACCAAGGTGCTTGTTGGTTTCATAGTCGAACTATCAAGAGCCCCTTTTCCATATTGATTCCATCTGGAGAGAGACCCCCTCATCAAGATTAATATCTGTTCTGATTAGGTGAGTCAACTTCTATTTCAGTTGACTAGAGAGGAATGCTATTACAGGGGCAGAGCATCAACCTTAGGTTAGAGTCAGAGGTTTAGACTTTATTATATTCAGTGAGAACATCCACAAGGAGTTTACTGTATGCACTCCTTTCATGAACCCACAGACACCTCTGTCAAATCACATAAAGTCAAAACTGAGTGACTATTTCAAACTAAAACTACTTGCTATTTTCCCCCTCTGACTCTATGCTTTTTCTTTTTTTTTTTTAAATCAAATACTAGTTTCCATCTCTTTGCCAAGTCTCCCGTTTTTGATTTCTAGGTTGTCCTGATTTAAAAAAGAAACATAAAACCACCCCCTAAAACAAATAACCCATCACACAAAACAAAAAACCTTCCTCCCTCTGGCCTTGGCCATATTTAGATGTCCCTTTAGTTGCTGGAGCATGGGGATTTGCTGTTTTCACTTTCAAATCAAGGTGGTAGGCTTTTTCTCTTGTCTTTTGATGATGACTTTCCAGCTTCTTCACCTTGGAAATGAGCAGTGTTGTCATTATAAGAATGAAGGAATCTTAGCATAAAAGAAGAATTAGTTTGGATTGGACCTCCTTCAGGTGGTCATTTAGTCCAAGACCTTGCTGAAAGCAGACATAATTAGCCATGGACTGACTTTGTTTTTTCAAAAGCAAGGTAACAGGTGTGAAAATCTAAAGTCACAAGATGCCTTTAAGCTTCTCATGCTGTTTTCTGTTAAGGTACTGTTTGATGCTCAGTATAGCTACTGTTTGATGCTTACTGAGTGAGGTGTCTTTCTGTCCTTTAGGCATTTATTAGTAGTTTCTAAAGTGGTTGTTTCGGTTTATCAGAAAGCTTCTGTCCTAACAGGTGAGTTACATCCCGAGTTACAATCCTCTTGTTGGATGGCAGAGCATGTGAGTGTCTGTCCAGTATATTGAGATCTTTAGAATCAGAATACCCTTTGTTTCTCAGGTTTCACAAAGATTGATGATTTTTTTTTTTTTAAAGGAACATTTAGTTTAGTCTTTCAAAGTAGTGTTCTAAATATTCCATGATCAATTGAATTAGTGTAAGTTAGGATGATAGGATGCATCATATCCTTGATGTGTCTTTGACTCAGCTGCAATCACAACTCTTTTTTTCCCCTTCCCAGAGCATTAATGAGTCATTTAGATCTACAGATTAGGTAGTACCAAATGGCCTCCAATCAGAATGTGGATTAGGAGAACCAGTGTATTGCTGTGGTCACAGATCCAAATTAATTATCTCAGTTTGTTAGGAATTGCCCACAAATAATCTTTAAGGGATTACGTGTCTGCTCTTATTTTATGTTGTCAACTGAAGTGTAAGTGTGCCTTAGTAGGGACAACAGAATAATACTAGCTGTAGCTCCTTAAGATTACTAGAAAGGGAATATTGGTGGAAAAGGGATACTATAGGTGTCTGATTACTGTATAGTTCTTTTTTTTTTTTTCTGTCCTAGGAAATATGTTTAAATACTTGATGAATAGAAATATTCATTTTCCTTCCCTTCCCTTCAGAATCTTGGCCTGTACTTTTTACTTGTCTTGTGCTCAGCAGTACCTGTTCTTTTTAGGTTGGGTTAACTCCATACAGGAATCATGTATCTTAAGAAACAGCTAAAATGCTGCTTCCTCTGTTTATAATTCCAACTATTCATCCGTCCTTTTGAATTCATACGTACGAGATGTGACAAGAATTAATGAAGTTTGAGGCAAGTTGCTTAAATTTTATACTACCTTTGCATTACTTTTCAATTCATACTTGGGTAGTAGTTTGTAGGATAACAGAATGTTCTGAGTTGGAAGGGACACACAAGGATCATCCACTCCAACTCCTGGCCTTGCACAGGACAAACCCCAGCAGTCTCACCATGTGCCTGAGAGCGTTGTCCAAATGCTCCTGGAGCTCTGGCAGCCTTGGGGCTGTGACCCCTGCCCTGGGGAGCCTGTTCATTGCCCAACCACCCTCTGGGGGAAGAACCTTTTCCTGAGATACAACCCAATCCTCCCTTGTTGATTCCTTCACAAGCAACTTCAGGTTCTCTATGTGATATGCTAGACACAGCTTGCTTTTATGTATAGTCCTATACATAGTATATTAATGATCACTGTAAGTATTTGCTGGAGTAAATTTGAAATACCTTGAACATTGAGGTGTTATTGTAGTTTTTTAGAACAATTTTTCGGTTTAACAAAGCTCCATAATATGTTAGAATGCAGTGGTACTGTTTCTGTTGTATGGTTTGAGTTAAATCCTGTAGTCATCACCAAAGCAAAATGACTTCTTGGCAAGTTTAGATTTGGTATAAGCTGTAGATTTTGGCCAAAGGATTAATTGTATATTTGCACAGTAAAGAATACATTGTTCTATTTAATGTCCAAATCTGCTGTGACCCTAGTATTTAATAGGTTTGATTTTGGATTTGCAGAAGTGGCCATTGTTTTTCAGACTTAAATGCTTTTACTCATTGCCCTGGTGTCTGTTGGTAGGTTCATGGGATTTTTTTCTTGGCATTTTCTGAAATGGTCTCTAGGTTAATTTCTGAATCCTTTGTGGAAGGTTAGCCATGGAAAAGTGCCACAGATGTTCAGTCATACTCTTTAAGCTTGGCAGACTATGCTGCAGGGCAGCTACCTAGTTTTTGTGATATACAATAGTACAGTTTGAGCAGAGTTAGAAAAATAAAGTTTTGAGCACTCTCTTTGAGATCTTATTTCTGATGCAGTGCAGTGCTGTGCTTTTCTGTTTAGTGTTTTGCTTGTTATGGGGAGGTTGAGCACAGTAACATTGTAATTCAGTACCATTTCTGCTTAGCTGAATGAGGAGGTTTTCATCAGGGTCAGCCAAAAAAAAAATCTAACTTTGTAACATGTGGCAACCCAGTGGCAAATAGTGGGATGTTCTTTTTCTTTTTAAGGGTCTATTTTTTTTTAAGTCTTGATTACTAGAAATGTAATACTTAGTCTCATGTTGCTGAAATAGAACATAAAAAGGAAGAGTTGTGCTCATTAACTTTCACAGTGTGGGAAGTAATAAGTAGTGATTCTGGTGTACAATTCAGCTGTCTTGTCATTGCTGAAGGACACTGTGACTCTCTGATACCTTGTTCAGCAGTCCAGCCAAACACCAATCACTTGCATTCAGCAATGTTGAAAAGAAAAGTGAGAAACTTAGGTCCTTACAGTGGTAGTTGCACAATTACTTTCTTTCATGACAATGCTTATATAAGAAATTTTTGTCTACCGTGATTGTTTTTTCTTGCCTTTGTGTTGCAGGATGTTGTTCCCCTTTTTCACAGGTGCAATTGTTTTTTTGAGATGCACTGTAAATTTAATCTGTGTTTAAAAAACAAACTCCCCCTTCAGAAAAACTCCTACCCAATCTTTTTTCCAGCTGTCACGATGAGCCTGTCATCTTCTTCATACTCTAGGGAGAGTCATGGACAATTAGGTTCCTAGCTTAGATGCTTTGGTTAAGAGTCTGTGGCAGGATTTCAGGAATCTAGTTTTTCATATCCACAGATATTCGCGTCCAGTTTGAAAATTACCTGATCTGCTGGCTCAGTGGCTTACCCTACATCATTGGCAGTTATACTGAATTTCCAGAGTTCTCAAACAGCATTCATGATTTTCTTAAACTGAGCCAACTGTGGTAAAAGGATTTCAGGGCTAGAGATTGGTGAGGAAAGAGAGCAACCATGCGACTTTTAAACATTTACAGCATTTGGGAAGGGAGAACTCTATTTCACTTTTCTGAAACGGCCTGTGAAATTTATGAAGCGATACACTGACAGAATCAGAACTTACGTGTATGTATATATATATATGGCCATATCTATCTATCTATCTATATGGGTGTGCATATGGTGGCTTTTTCCATCACTGTTCAGTGTAGACAAGACACATGAAGGCACAATAAGATCAGAAAGACAAAGCTTAGTGGTATTTCTAAAGTAATTTCTAGTTCTCTGTATCCTGGTGTATGGATTCCTCCAATTAAGTCCTCTCTGCACAACTGAACTTTTTCTACCATTACAAGTGTTCTCTCGGCATTTGTCAAGGAAGAATATCCCCTTTAGGGTTGGGTGGTGGTAATGATTGCATTCATCTGGATTGGTGAGTCAACCCTGAAAAATCTTCCTTTGCCCTTTGCCTCTCTAATAAAAGAGTGCTGTCACATTCCTTACTGTTCTTCTCCAAAGGTGGTTAAGGGAGGGAGAGAGACAGATGGAGAAACAGAACTGGCAAATTTGTTTTTCTTTTAAAATATTACATCTGAATTGACTCAGAAAGGAGGAAGCTTCTAAATAAAAATTATTACTAACCACAGCTAGCAGGCTATTTTTTCAGTTGCTGTTTCAATATTAATTTTAAGGACAAGGTGTTCACTGCTGGTGTAAGCTGCTAGTACTTTACTTTAGATTTAACGTATATTAGTGCTTTCTTTCAGAGAAGTCATAGTGAGTAGAAAAAGTAAAATACTTTTCTTTATATTGTTCTGAGTTTCACTTGATAAAAGACTGTACAATATTAGGCCTTCGATTTGTGTAAATTTAATGTTTCTCTTTTTATCAGAATGATAGTGTTGAGGCTGACATTGCATGGTAAGGTAAGAAAAAAATTAAACTGAATCAAAATGCTGTCATTTATGTGGCTCTAATTGTCAAGGGACTGAAAAGTCTGATCTGCCATTTTAACGCTTCTGTTAAAAATGCTATTTGACTTAGTGCGTATTCTGCAAATACTGATTATACATATTTCTAAATTTATAAATGAGCTGCAGATCTGTGCTCAGATCCGACTTCAGACTATCTCTAATTTATTAGATTAAAAAGTACAAGAAGTATTTGAACAGGAGTTCATTTTAAGTATCTTAAAATTAGAGTATTCTTTTTAAATTAAGAACATTCCTCACTTCTCAGTGAGCAAATTATAACAAGCGTTCATAGCGACGTTGCTTTTTGATCCTTCGATGTCGGCTCTTCCTATCATTGTGAAGCAGAATTCACCAAGCGTTGGATTGTTCACCCACTAATAGGGAACGTGAGCTGGGTTTAGACTGTCATGAGACAGGTTAGTTTTAACCTACTGATGATGTGTTGTTGCAAATTATATTTTAAGTGATGTTAATGCCAAGTATTTGCATCAAAAAGCAGCTGGTTTTAAAGCCTGATATACTTGTTTTCCTTCACTGAGTAACTTGTATGTATTTTGGACTTTTTATGGAAGCTGTATCAAAATATATATGCTATACATCTGTCACTGAACTTGATGCATATATGAGTGTTGTTTGGTAAGTATGAAAGCTCTTAGGACAGTCTTAATAAAACTATATCAAATACAGTTTGAAACTGTGACTACAAATTATGAATATTGTAGTTCTCTAAAAGCATCAGATTCTGGAGTCACTTTAATTTCCAAATGGCCGACTTAAATAGGAAAATTTTCTCAAAAGCCTGTTTTATCCTGTTTTCCTAACAGTGTTGCAACATTTGTAATTTAGATAAGCTAAGCTACCACATTTGTTACATGCTGAAAATAATTCATTCTAAGGTTCAAAAAATAAATTGGTGAAAGTGATTAATTCCTGTTGAACTACAATATATGCATTATTATATGCATATGTAAACTGTAATGTGTTCTTGTTATCTCTGTTTAAATCATGATAAATATGAAAATCTAGTGGTTCGAGGTGTATATACACATAGGCAAAATGCTACAAACCTCCAACTCTTTGCCTTTTTATTAAGGACAGGAGATAATTGCCTATGATGTCATGCAGCACAGCTCTTCCAATTATTAATTCATTCTGAAATACCCAGATGTTAATTTTGGAATATTTTTCTGCTTTTCTTCAGCTGTGAATGTGTCTCAGCAGATGTGTACCACCTAAGTGTATAATTAGAATGAGAAAAAGCTACTGGTTTTAATCGTGACTCATATACTTTGTCAGCTTTAAGGGCTTTCTCAGCAGATAAAATAATTCACTACCTCAGAAAATACTCAGAGCAGCAAGCAGTAATGTGTATTATCTGTATTGCTCCTAAGATAAGAATACAACAAGATGGTTGTGTCTTCAATACCATGAAAACACCAATGTTGAGTTGTATCACTTTTTTCATGAGCACTGTGGAAATGTGATTTTTCAAAATCAAGGCCTAATCCAAAATCCTGGGTCATCTTGAGCTGCTCTTGGTCTGTGTCCTCTGACAATAACTACTGCCTAATAAATACTGTTTTGTCATGTTCCTGAAGACTTGTGCAATGCATTTTGGTGGTTGTTGGTTTGTTGGTGCTTTGTGTGTGTGTGTCTTGCACACTCAGATTGTAATGTTGTTAAAATAGCAATTAATCATGTGTTGGGGAAGTTTTTAAGGATCAGAAAAACGTACCTGGGAAGCGCATTACAGTTCTTTACAGGAAGCACTGGTCTGTGCTGTAGCACAGTAGAATGCTGGAAATCTATCGATTGTAGCGTCCCTGAACACTGAATCATTTTTAAAAAGACTTCTCTTTCTCTTTGTCTCTATAGTTTCCAACAGTGTGATAACTCCTTAATGGATCTGTACTATCTTTTAGAAAGTATATAGTATAAGTAATAAGAGAACAAAAAAGTGGAAAATTATCTGCAATGATCGTTCTGTTAACTGATAATTAGTGCTTTTTTCCCCCAGTAACTTTTTTTCTGTGTGTAAGGGAAAAGTGAGCATAAAGGCAATGGGATAATAGAGAATTCTCAATGGATCACCTTTTGTTTCCTGAAATAGAGGTCAACTAAGATATCCCTGTCCAAAGACTTTTGCTGAAAGCTGTAATTTTATTCTATGTGATGCATGAATTGCTTGCACTAGGTTAAATGTTATTCATGGTTCACACTTGTACTGTTCCGTCTGATACTACCCTGATAAATGTGTTTCAAGTGAATTTTGTATGTAGAGTTAAGATTATCACTTTGTCTCTTTGTTTTGTCCTCCTCCACTCCTCTGACTTCCTTCTGTAATGGGTCCCAGAGTCTCATCACTAAAGACTTGAACTGTTTATTTGCTTTACAGATTTCTCATCTACAGAACTCTCCTTTTGCTCACACTTCTGACTTGAACAGAATTTCACAATTCCCCCTAAATGTTCAGTTTCTAATTTAATCTGAAAGTGGCTGAAACACTGCTTTCGTTTCTCCTGTGTACATGGACCTGAAGTCTAGGAGTCGTCTTAAACTTGGCTATCTTCTTAGATCCATGCAGACAGACTACTTCTGAGATTTCTCAATGTTATGGCCAGGAAAGATGGCCTAGATTGATCTCCTTTTTCCATTAATCCACCAAAACATTTGTCCTGGCTCTCACTTATAACTGAGATCCTTTCCTAAGATGCTTATTTTGATATGTATTATTTTTGCACATGTGCATATTAAATGCATAATTTCTTTCCACTTTCACCTTTAAAACCTCTCCATAACTCCCTTAGTGTGTTCACAAAGTATTATCTTCAAAAAGTGTCTGGACAAACAGTGATCTGAAACAATACCAAACTGTTTCATGTGGTCTTTCTGACATTCCAGCCTGACATCGTAATTCTAGGTTATATATTCTTTGGGCAAGGGACTGATTGAGATCCCTATGTACAAATGCACTACCCATCCTAGATAATGTAAATCAGAAAGAAAAGAAATTCTCTGTTATTGTCAGTACTCTGCAAGATCACATGTTTGCATTTCTGATAAGGCAGTGTGGAAAAAGAAACAAACTATACTGTTGCTGCTTATGAAGGGTTTTTTGAAGTCTAAATACCGGTGAGTAAATTGCATAAATATGTTGCTGCTGACTGGAAGTATTCTTGGAGATGTGGCAATAATTGTGGTTGTTTTTACGTGTATCAAAGAAATTATATGAGTTTGTCACTTAAAGTGGGAAACAGGAGGAAGATTAATAGCCAGGAGTTGTTTTCACATGGATGTGCAAAATGCAAACTACCAAATAATCTTGTATTAAAAAAAAGTTTTATCTGTTTGCACATACTTTCTTTTAGACTATATGTATCCAAATTATGCATATTACATACAGACTACCACTTTAAATACTATCTTTACTCCATCTCTTTTATTTTAGAAAAGTTTAGTGTTGACTTTGTCAATTAAAAAAATGAAGCATGTGGGATCTGATGCCGTTGTTAGAAAAGAAGGTGAATACATATGGCTTTAGCCAATGTTTGAAGATTTAAATGCACTACATGAAATGTGTGCTTTGTACAGTTATTAGTAACAAAGATAGGATTGCAACTCAATAACAAGAGTACTTAATTTCAGATGTTAAGTTCTTTCCATTGTAGTTTTGCATTTTGCACTGTATTAAATTTTTTTTTAAATAAGCTTGAAGGGCTTATTTGGGCACAAAATGATATTTGAGAGAAATGTGTGTAATATTAAAGTACTATTTAATTGCAGGATTTTTTTTTTTATATCAAGCTTTTGCTGTCTGAACCTTTAATAATCTTTTATTTATTATGATGCTAGAATATAATTTGATTGTCCTCCCACAGTTCATTCAGCTGTACGAAAAACATTCTAAAGAAATACTTGTAACGAATTACTTTAAAAAGCTCAAGTAGCAAAAATGTAGATGTTTGTATACACATAGTAATAAAAATGCATCTTGCCTGAAATGTTTGTAATGAACTGTTAGGGTGTGTGATAAAAGTTCATCTTTGCAACCACAAAGGAGCTTGGAGTCACAATGGCTGGCAAGGGAACCCCAATAACACAGTCAGAGAAATGGTGGCCCAGCACAGGCTTCTGTGGGGGTGCCATAGGAGAGCTGTCAGCCCTGTGCGCTGGGGCTGGCACCCGGCACACAGAGTGCACTGCTGGTAGTCTGGCTGGACCACTTCACAGACTGAGCGAGTGTGGGGTGCGGTTGGGTGATGCAAGGAAAGAGTGTTTTGTGAGACTTGGGCAGTCTGGCGAGGAACCAAAGGTATTGGAGGGGTCAGGGGAGAGAATGGAGGTTTCAAGATAGTTTTTGAAGGAACCACCATGAGAAAATAGAGGGATAAAGGGATAAAAGGTACCGATTGCCTTTAAAGGGGTTGTTGATCAGTATGCCTGTCTGGCCGTGTTGGGAACCTGGTCCTATCGTCACATTAAAGTCTATTTCTAACTATTTTTGTGAGTGGAAGGCTCTCTATGGACCTATGTGTCTGTGGTAGAAGCAAGTACAAGGTATGCATGTTGGTTCATGATTGTCAGCAAATGACAAAGGCAGTGACTGACAGGCTTGTTTCGATCAAAATACTGACTGACTGAAAAGAGATATTATCTGTATTGTAGTGATCCTGGGCTCCTGAATAGAATTACAGATTTATTTTGGGGAAAAAACAAAAGACTGCAATTTGTGGACAATTAGTAATCAATTTTTTTCGTTTGTCACTGTTGAGAGCTGGCTTACTTAGGGACAAGGGTCCGGATCATACTCTGTGAACACACACAGTAAATCTGTAGTGATAACTGTGAGACTAAGCAGTTCAAGGGGTTGCAATAGTGCTGGTTTTGTAGAAAAGGATGGTATTACAAGTCTTGATTTCTAATCTGGAGGGTGTCAAGAAGGGTGCTGTGTTCAAGTAGTGTTAGTTGCTGCTGCTGCTTTCTCTTGCTTAGTTTGTCGTTCTGCTCTTTGCCAGCTTAGGAGCAACACAATACTCCTTTCCTTAGTGCCCTCTCTCAATGGTTAGTGGGAAAATTTGGTCCTATGCTGTAATATTTTTGTTGTTGTTGTTTGATTTTTTTTGTCTGTTTGCTTCAGTGCTCCTGGCCCAACAATGAGTTGACCTGCATTTAAAAATCTTAACCTTACGCATTTGAGAACAAATCCCACAGTGTGCCAGTTCTGTGAGTGCAGTGGAATGAAACAGTTAACTAAACGGATGGAGCAACTGGCTGACAAGCTGACTTTTTTCCTAGGAGTTCTTTGTACAAAAGTGCACAGGGTTGTAGAGGTGGGCTTTGGAGATGGCCTGCCTCCTTTTCTGTCAACATGGCAGCTGATGCTAAAACAGATGATCTAACCTATTTGACAAATGTTGCCTTTTCAGAAATTGGCTTTGTGTGCTCAGTGTTAAAGGAAGAAGAAAGACTCCTTACTTTTCCAGAAGTTGAAATATCTAGGTATTGTGGGTGTGGTTTTTTTTTTGTTTTGTTTTGTTTTGTTTTTTTTTGGAAGATCTGTGATAGATCTTGGTAGAAAGAACTACAGTTGATAGGACCTTTTCACTTCCAGTGCCTTCCTCAAAAGATCCTAAATGGATATGAAAAGGAGATTTTTATAAAACACTGTGATTTAATTTTTAAATAGTTTGAAGATAACTAGAGATTTCTTTCTCTTTTAGCAGATTTTTAATTCCCATCTAAAATATTTGAAACAGTGAACATGATGTCACAGACCAAATATTTTTCTACTGCTATCCAAAAGAGAGATGAGACAGCTAAAATTCCCCAAGTTAGTGGCTTTCAACCAAAGGTTGACACGAATGAAAAAGACAAGAAACTCCAAGATGACTCACAGAAGTGGGTGTTCCCATAGAAGGAGCTTTCATAATAGATCCACCAGTCTATCACTACTACCAAAAAATAGTAAACCACAACACAGGACTGACAGAGAGCAGTTCTTCTAGATATATAGAACTGTTTCCTCCCGTGGGTGGAGCCGCTTTCTTTGTAAGCATGACAGAAGTGAGTATGTAAACAGTAGTGAATTGTTCTTAGAATTAAATATCTGTGTATGTTTTAAGATTTTTTTTGAATTTTGGATTATTTAGCTTTAACTATGATCAAAAATATCTCCTTGTTAAAATAAGATCTTACTTTCAGGGAAGGACACATGAAATTTATGATAAATTGCTTATATGATGTTAACAGAAAACTAGAGATATGTATGTGGGATTGAGATAATGCAACAAAATGGTAAAATCAGTTTATATGCAAGAAGATATATTATTTTCCAGCTAAGAAACAGGGGTCAAAATTAAGAGCAAAACTTATATAGTTGTCATTAACAAAAAAAAAAAAGTTTAAAATATCTAAATGTGAAAGCAATAGTGATAGTATTACCCGGATTATTTTATTACTAAAAAAAAAAAAAAAAAGTAATAATAGTCTCTTTGATGAGTCCAGTTGATTTAACTTCCAGTTGGGAAGGAACATATTTTGCTAGTAGTTTAAATTAATATATATGTGTTTATAAGATAATGTAAATTTGGTCTTCTAAAAATTGCTTTAAATAGATTACTTCTAGAAAATAAATTGTTAAATAAAACCAGTGGAGAAGGTAGCAGTAAATTTGAAAATCTAAACAACCTCCTTTCTCTTCATCATACTTTAAAGGCTTTTTCCAGTCTTAAGAACATACGGCTTATCAGTCTTACAAGATTTCCACTGGGAAGCGGGTTAGGAGCATTTACTAGAGGTAGAAGAACAGGCGTGATAAATTTAACAAAGGCCAAAAACATTCTTGTGACATTAAGCTTAGAGAGATGACAACTTCTGAAGAAGAATATGGAGCTCTTTAAACCTGGACTAACAGAATCATGCTGTTGTTTGTCGAGTGCCAAAGCAGTACAGTGTCAATAATTTGAAAAAAAATTACTCTTATTTCACGTATTGTAGAGTGTCCCTTAGGTGAAATATTTTGTAAGCTGTGGGTGCAGTGTGCTGATAACCAGTTTTTAAACCTTCTTTTATAGTAATTTTTTACATATCCTTTTTTTTTTAGTTTTGGCAGGGTACAAGGTGTATACACAAGACCCAATTAAAATCCATACCAGGTCAAGCTATTAATACATCTATGTTGGCAAGTCCTTGGGTTGTAAATATACTGAAATTAGCAGTATATGTGTGAGAGAGAAAAATCACTTAAAATGAAAATAGCACTGTAATAATATCTATTTAGAGGGGTACTCTTTGAATGCATAATATTAAGGAACAGCAAGTTTTTAAGTCTTAAACCTAATTAATCAAGATTGCAATTTCCATTGAAATGCAAGGAAACTGTGTTTCTGTTTCATATGGCATAAATTACTTAGACTATCCCAGGATCACTGAGGTTGGAAAAGCCCCCCCAACTCATTGAGTCCAGCCCATGCCCGTTGCCCACCTTGTCCTGCAGCCCAGAGCACTCAGTGCCATGGCCAGTCCTTCCTTGGACACCTCCAGGGCTGGGGACTCCAAAACTCCCTGGGCAACCCCTGCCCAAGGCCTCACCGCCCTTTCCAGGGAGAAATTCCTCCTCATGTCCAACCTGCCCCTCCCCTGGCACAGCCTGAGGCCGTTCCCTCTGCTCCTGTCCCTTGTTCCCTGGGAGCAGAGCCCGACCCCCCCCAGCTCCCCCCTCCTGTCAGGGAGTTGCAGAGCCAGAAGGTCCCCCCTGAGCCTCCTTTTCTCCAGGCTGAAAAAATATTAAAATAATGTGAATATATGAAAATATATGGTTCTTCTTTATTAGAAAACAGTGTTGATTGACTCAAAACTTGACCTTTTAGGATTTTTTTTAGGTGCAAGTCATTAGCACTTTTCTTAATTAGTTTCATTTCCTAAGGAAATCAGGCTTTTGAGCAGCTGTTGTCTGCATATGTGTGCGTTTTTGTTTGCATAACTTGTAGTGCAGTCTTGTGCAATGTTAGTGTTTTGCCTGTTTAGGGTAATTATGTATTACTGTATAAAGGGATTGCAGATTAATAATCTTTGTTCCACTGAGCCAATTTAGCATTTGTTGTTGTTTTTAGGCAAATAGGGGCCTGTCTCAGAGACCCTTTGACATTTTTATGGTTTTGATTATCAAATTTTATTGCTGTTCTAGAGCTTTTGTTCTCTGAAAGCTCTCATAGGCAACAGAAACCCACCATCTAATGTAGAGAAATAGTCAAGAAAGCAAGCTTTCTGAGACTTCCTGGCAGAGCTTTAAACTAGAATAATCAGGGGAAGCTATATGCTTCTGAGTGACAGAGAGGAGCCAGGAAACACCAACATTTTAGGAAGCAGCAGGGAAATATACCTGTAAATTGTCCCAAAGGAATGAGGGAGAGATCCTCCCAAAAGGTAAAGAGGCCATTCTATGAGTGGTGTATCAAGGGTTGCGATTTTCAGCATCTTATTACCTAAAACCAAAAGGATGAAAACTCAGAATGAATAAGCTTTGACTTACGTGCACACTGGTGATTCTTTTATTTTTCTTTTATGGCTTATAATGCTTTGTAAAATGTCTGTACTGTTTTTCAGAAGATACTTTTACTACATAAAATTTTTGGTTTATGTTTATTATATCACTAAATTGATATATTCCTGCAGGTCAACATTTCTGTTATTATTCTTTTGATTTTGGTACCTACTGACCTTTGTTCTGTGGAAAATTTTAAAATTCTATTTTTAGAAAGAAAAACAGATAAAATTAACAATGATAGAGATGCTCTTTTTGTAGCTACAACAGATGAAACTTTGCCACCAGGGCAGAGTCCAATACCTATATTTAGTCCCTAGTTTTGGCATTGCTGTACATCAAGGAAGTACATTAAGGGAGTATTTATTCTATTATTTGCTGTTTTGATCGACCACAGTAATTAAATAAGAGCCACTGTGGTCTCGTGGAAATAGGAATCAGATTTTTAAAAATACAGGTATGTGTGATAATTTCTGCATATAAATAATTCATGTGCTTGGTTGAGTGTTTATGCTCTTTTGAGGAAAAAATTGTCTTCTTTTAATGCTTGCTCATAGTCTGAAGGAATATGAGAGATATGAGAGCAGATTAGAAAGGTGCATGAAAGAGAGAGAAATTTATTGTTAGTTACAGTAGCGACCAACAATTCCCCCCAAGACTGTGAACTAGACATTTATTCATTTATGTATGTATTTGCTTGCTGCTTTTGGGTGCTTATTAAGAAACTACATCTTTGCTACATCTTTCCTCCAGTGCCAAAATTGTGCTTCTTTTGAGAGTCACAAAAATTCTTATAGAAATCCTGGGAAAGAGCTTTTCATGCATCTGCAGCATTTGTCAGCACAAAGATAACTGGCTATGCTGCAAAAAGCAAGATTTATCAAAATTAAAAAGTGGATTTAAAATAAATGGTTTCTTCAAAACTATTGTTATTTTTCATTATTGGTACCGGATCTTGCATTCTCAATCTGCTGTTCTACAGAGGAGAGGAAAGTGGGACTTACACCTTTCTGGAAGTAGGCCTCTAGCCAATTATTTTGATAATCAATTTTCTCTGATGACCTGCATTTTTATATAGGTCTTAGTTTACTATTTTATGTAAAATAGATACTGCTGTATGTGCAGTTGCTTTTAAAAACTTTTTCAAAATCTCCATGATGTTAGTTAAGCCCTTCACAGATTAACTTGAATCTTCTAGCTAGTCAGACCTCTCCCTAGAATTCCTTGAACAAATATTCTTCTAGTATAAGACGAGAATGATGAGTTCGTATTCTGACTCTCTGACAAAATGCAGTAATATCCATCCTTGATTTGGGAATTTTCAGTACAATAGATACAGTAAACACAGCACAAGATGATCATCCTATAGAACCTTTTTAGATCTTGTTATTGACTTTTACATATCTAGCAGCCAGTTTAACTTGTTGGTTCTGATAGCCTCTTCCTAAAAGAGGCTGAAAGGGTTTGTGTTAAATTTCATGCACACTGGAATGCTGGACAGTTGTTGTTAATGTAGACAGGCAGTTTCTGCAGTAGAAGACAAGTTTCTAGTGAAAGTGGTGGGTCACCCTTTTCTGTTTTATTATCTTTAAATATTACTGAGATAATCCATTCATTCCAGCTGTAATTTTATTGTGCGGGAATTGTCTTTTTTTTTTTTTTTCTTGCTAGGTAGAGTAATTGGGGGAGGGAGAGTTTAATTTGTGATTACAGAGACAATGTAATTATAGGCTTTATTATGATCAGTTTTACATAGAAATGTGAATGACTAGGGACTTCTACTGACTTGTAAACAAAATCATTGTAGTTGAGTATTTTGCAGAATTGCTTGAAACCCAATTTTTAACTTTATTCCCTTTTTTTAAGGAACTTCATGTTGGTGTTGTTTATGCCAGAACACAGTAAGCAAGGCAAATTGACTCCAGCCTCGTGTAAACTTTTAGCTGGCCAACGTGATGCCATTAAATATGAATTCCAGGTGGCTTTGGAGATGAAAGAGAACTGAGCTCTCTGGCTGGAAACTGAACGTGATGACGGCCTGGTCTATGGTAGGGAAGCTGAAAATGGAGAAGAGGCACTCCAGAGAAGACAGAAATGTGGAACAAGATGCGGGGGAATGCAGTGCTGAATCTGAGGAATGGACGAGCTCAGAAAGTGAGCCTGAACAACCATACTTCAGAAGCAGCTGTAGCACTACTCAGTGGAGAGAAAAGGAGGTTTCCACCAAACCACATAGGCCACTCTGCCGGTCCCCTTGTTTGGATCGCCCAAGCTTTTCACAGAGCAGTATCACGCAAGACTTGAAGGTAGATGAATGCAAAACAAATCTGGACAAGGAATACCAAGCTAAAATGGATTTTGCTTTAAAGCTTGGGTATGCAGGAGATCAGATCCAGGCTGTACTGAATAAATTGGGAGCAGATGCACTCATCAATGATGTTCTAGCAGAGCTTGTGAGACTTGGCAACAAAAGTGAGTCAGAGGGACAAAGCACTGCCAGCAGTACCACCAGTACTCTGGTGCCAAGAGGCCCTTGCCCAAAGGAAATTGCAAGCCCTGAATTGTCACTGGAAGATGAAGTTGTGGATAACAGTGATAACTTGAGGCCAATTGTCATTGATGGAAGCAATGTCGCCATGAGGTGGGTCTGCCTGTCACAATGTTTGAAATAAATAAATCACTGTTTATAAGAAAAACCAATACTGATGGTAAAGTCATTTTAAATTGTGTATACTGTTACATTGAAAATACATCTTAGGGCTCTTTAGTCTAGGATTTTAATTATGCTAATTATGTAATCCATGTTCCAGTTCCCCTCCTCTCCTCTTAAACCCAAGTTCTCTCCTCAAACCTTTTGTCCAGAAATCTGCCTGTAGTGTGCTTTTGTGCGAATGGTTTAATTTTTTGAAGTTCTTTGAACAATATTGAAAATTGCTTCTAGATGTTAAAAAAAAGAAACCAAATAGGGGAGGAAAACTTGGTTCTTTCTATAATTATATTCTGTGTATGCTGATGATATTCAGTGAACTTGATGGTATGTGAACTCCAGCTGATCGAGCTTGCACAGGATTCCAAGTAATTAACTGTGTCACTACAGGGATAATGCATGAGGTAAACCTGCACTTCCACAGCTGTGGTACTTGCCCCACCATGAGTCCTGTGTCAGTTTTGGGCAGCACAATATAAAAAAGACATGAAGCTATTAGGCAGTGTCCAGAGGAGGCCATGAGGATGGTGAAGGGTCTGGAGGGGAAGCCATGTGAGGAGCAGCTGAGGCCACTTGGTCTGTTCAGCCTGGAAAAGAGGAAACTGAGATCAGATGTCATTGGGGTCTTCAGCATCCTCCAGAAGGGCAGCACAGGGGCAGGTACCAATCTTTTCACTCTCATGACCAGTGACAGGACTCAAGGAAACAGCTGGAGCTGAGTTGGGGGAGGTTTAAGCTGGTTGTCAGGAAAAAGTTCCTCACCCAGAGGGTAGTGGGGCACCGACCAGGCTCCCCAGGGCAGTGGTCATGGCCCCAAGGCTGCCAGAGCTCAAGGAGTGTTTGGACAATGCTCTCAGGCACATGATGGGATTGTTGGGGTGTCCTGTGCAAGGCCAGAAGTTGGACTGAGTGGTCCTTTTGGGTCCCTTCCTAATCAGGATATTTTATGATTCTATGTACACTTGGCTGTGAGGTCAACACTAAACCAAGAGATACCTGTCCCATGCTACTTCTGAATATGTCTGCAGAGTACAGAGTTCAGCTATCCAATGATTTGTTTATCACTGAGAAAGTAGAATTTTTTATGAGGGAATTCTTTAAAGTCTGTTTAGAGATCAGTGATATGAAGATTTGTTCAGGTACTGTTTGTACAATAGATTTCTTTGGTATCAGCCTTCTGCCCTAGAGGAATTTGTAGTATGAATTATTATTTTTTCAATATATTATGAAAATTCAGATTTTTATAGGTGTATTGAGTACTCTGACTTTTGAAATACATAAACCCTTCAAATCCTATAAATGCATTTCATATACAGGATTTTCCAGTGCCAAGGGGTGATCATATCAATCTAAAAGATGTTTCTATAAAGCAACATCATCAAAACTGGATTTAACTTTTTTTTTCTCTGCCTGTTGAATTTGCAGTGTTTGTACTGCTTGAGTTACTCCTGAGCGTAATGTGGCAGGAACTGGAGAAAAGAGTGTGTGTACTCTTACTATTGCATAGCTCAAATCTGATGCTGTATTTATAGAATCATAGTGTACCTCAAGTTGTAAGGGACCCATAAGCATCATCAAGTCCAACTCGTAACAAAATGCACGTGCATCTGAAAATTTAAAAGCGTATTAAATTCTGTAAAATCTAAATGTGTCAAAATTTAAAGAAAAATTCTTTTAACCACTTTGCAGCTTCTGTATTCATGATTTAAGTTGTGAGGATTTAGGCTGTGCTGGTCATTCAGTTATACAGAGGATATTAGGTCTGTCTGACTTTGGTTGCTGTTAGCCTCAGGGTTACTTTATGTAACGTTCTGAGCCCAGGAAAAACAAACGTTGCTATGCTCCAGTAATCTCTGATGTCATTCTACAGTAGTAACAAAAACAGCAGCATCTTTGAAGTGAAATTTTGAACGATAATCTGTAGAATAATGCTAAAGACAATTTTAATATGATGGAAGCCTCTTAATTATGCAAATTCTGCTGTGCAGACTGAGAATATCTGAGAAGTGCAAGGTTTATACACTTCTCATGCTTAAAAATACTGTAATTATTGATGATACAAATAGAGATTAAGACTGTTAATTAAGATTCTCCTTGGTTTCTATCAAACCTCTTGAGAATTTCTTTTTTCCCTTTCAGAAACTCCTTAGGCCTTTTTAAAAATTGAACTCCTTTATCTGAATCGTGTGCTGTTTTAGAGACTCCTGTGTGTTTCAGAAAGCAAATTTTTGATGACGATGGGACTTAAACAACTTTGACACGACTATTTCTCTGCTACAAAAAATCCTAATAAAAAATGTAGAACATTTATTATCAGAGAAACAGATTTCATTACTATAGATGTTTAAAGGCACTTGTCATCCATGACAGCCAGTACTGTTCATTCCTTTTCTGTGATTATGTTTTATGGTGTTACTTAAGGTAAGCCCATTTTGTCAGAGAAAGTGATATTTTTCATTAGCTTAGCTAATAAAATGAGAAAACAGAAAAACTTCATGCTTATTTGTTTTTGCTTTGTGGATAATGAAATGTCACCATTTCTATAGTTTTTAAAAGCTGCAGGGTTGCTGTAATCTGATGGCTGAATAGCTCTGTATGATTGTCTTCTTCCAGTTATGTAAGCAGGTCTAATAAAACCTTACAGACTTTGTTTTCCTTATATCCTTTGACCATGGCAGCTTTAGAAGAAAAAAAAACAATCAAAACCACCACAACAAAAACCAAAACCAAATGTAATGTTTGTCCTTGCTGTTTCTAAAACGTGCATGTTCTTCAGCCATGGGAATAAAGAAGGATTTTCCTGCCGGGGAATTCAACTAGCTGTTGATTGGTTTCTGGAAAAAGGACATAAAGATATCACTGTGTTTGTGCCTGCATGGAGAAAAGAACAGTCTCGACCTGATGCACCAATTACAGGTAACATGGATTTTCTTTGACCCCTTGATTGAAAAGAAAGAAAAAATGTCATCTTTCTAATGGGTCCCATGTACAGGGCTGTGGATGTGACACCGCATGATGTTGCACTCAACTGTTTGAAAACACTGCAATTTCACAGGTGAAGAAACAAGCATTTATGTGTAAACAATGCTGTGGGGTTTGGAACATTACTGGGTCGTATCAACACTTTGGAGAAGCAGTAGTCAAAATTTTCCCATTAGCAAACATTTTTAAGCACATAGGAACTGAGTCTTATTTGCTGGGTGAGTCTGAAATAAGTAGTAACAGGCCAGGGACTCAGTTAGTAGGGTTATCTTGAACACTGAAGAGGCAGTATGTGTTTTGACCCATACAAAGTACTTATATTTTACTCTAGGCTAACAACAAGGCTGTTGTAATACAGTAATAAGTGAGTTCTTGACATGTTCAGAAGACTGAGTAAAGGTACGTGGCTGTAGAGTGGTCATGAAGTTTAGATATTGAGTATTTACTCAGTGCTTTGAAACCTCAGAAATGACACTCTGCGTCTAAGTATTTTTTAATGATAATGGGGACTGTATATAATTGCAAAATACTTTGTCAGAAAAGAGGGCAAGAATTTTCGTATTTCAAAGACTGCATTGCTTTATTTTAAAACCTTTTTAATAGCCGCTCAACTAAAATTATTTTACAGATCAAGAAATCTTACGTAAATTGGAGAAAGAAAAAATTCTTGTTTTCACCCCATCTCGAAGAGTTCAGGGAAGAAGAGTAGTTTGCTATGATGATCGATTCATAGTAAAACTTGCTTTCGACTCAGATGGCATCATTGTATCAAATGATAACTATCGGGATCTTCAAAATGAAAAACCAGAATGGAAGAAGTTCATAGAGGAGCGGCTGCTAATGTATTCTTTTGTGAATGACAAGTATGGGTTTTTCTTCAAAAGTAAGGGAATTTGCTAGTTCTGTATTCTCAGGAACAGCTGATCAAGTTTCCTTTCTTTTTCCTTAGGTTTATGCCTCCTGATGATCCTTTAGGACGCCATGGTCCAAGCCTTGAAAATTTCTTAAGAAAAAGGCCAGTTATTCCTGAACATAAGAAACAACCGTGTCCTTATGGTAAGTGCCCAAGTCAGATTGATTTGATGCATTTAAAGGTAGGTAAAGCAAGCAATTAACGTCTTGTCATTACTGGAACAAAGAAATGCATCATTTTTCAGGTTGCCATCCAAGCACTGTGTCCATTTTTCTACCCTTCATACACATATTTATAAAAACAATGTAGCAGAAAATTAAGGCTTAGCAGATATACCTTGTTGATAACACACCTTTTGCTATTTTATTCTGGTTTGTAGTCAAGGAAAGAGATTAATAATTATATAAACTGTGTTAAAACTGGTTCATTTTATATAGCAGAGTATTTTGTCCATATTGAAATCATGAGGCAGTAGGAAGAAACATGGTGTGTCTTGCGTTTGATGCAGCGATTTACATTGATACAGGCAGCAGCGTCTCTGACTGCCTGTATATACCAAATACATAATTATTCCTTAGGGAGTTAATATAGGAATATTACTATTGAGAAGTGGTGAAAAATATAAAGAAAAAAGATAGCAACTGGTGGTATTGATGAGTTTTTGATTTATTTAACCTGAAAACAATTTTCTTCCAGGTAAAAAGTGCACCTATGGGCACAAATGTAAATATTATCACCCAGAACGTGCAAACCAGCCTCAAAGGTCAGTAGCGGATGAGCTTCGAATAAGTGCCAAATTATCTGCTGTGAAAACTATGAGTGAGGGAGCCTTGGCCAAATGTGGCACAGGGCCATCCAGCTCCAAAGGAGAAATCAGTTCTGAAGTGAAACGCATTGCCCCAAAACGTCAGTCAGATCCAAGCATTAGGTCAGTAGCTGTGGAGCCTGAGGAAAAGTTATCAGTAGCCCGGAAGTCCGAGGCCAGCTCTGTCCCGTCTCTGGTTTCTGCACTAAGTGTACCAACGCTCCCTCCACCAAAAAGCCATGCAGCTGGTGCACTAAACACTCGTTCTGCAAGCAGTCCAGTGCCAGGTTCCTCACAGTTCATGCATCAGAAATCCTCACTGGAACATATGTCCAGTGTGCAATATCCTCCTATACTAGTCACCAATAGCCATGGCACCTCAGTTAGCTATACTGACCAGTATCCCAAATATGAGTCATTGGGGGACCATGGCTATTATTCCTTACTCAGTGATTTCTCCAACTTGAGCATAAGTAGTATCCGTAACTCAGATTATTACGGGGCTGATACGGACCAGGGGATGTATTCTAGAAACTCAAGCCCCTGTCCTGACAATTGCTTAAGCCATACAAGTAATGATTCTTATTCCTCTTACAATGACTTGTATCTGGGTGTAGCAGATGCCAGTCCAGAAGACAATGTGAAGAGCCACAGACTGCCATCGCAAAATCGTCTTCAGCCTTTTCCCCATGGTTACCATGAAGCCTTAAATAGAGTTCAGAGTTATGGAACTGAAGAGCCTAAGCAAACCCTTCGCAAACAGTCAGTTTCCCACTTAGGCCTACATGCCCAGCATCCAGTTGTTGGAGCACGGTCCAGTTGTCCAGGAGAATACCCTGTGCCTCAAAATGTTCATCCATCTACTGCACAACCAAGCCGTGCCTTGGTCATGACAAGAATGGACAGTATTTCCGACTCGCGGCTTTATGAAAGTAACCCCACACGGCAGAGACGGCCACCCCTGTGCCGAGAGCAGCACGCCAGCTGGGATCCGCTGCCATGTGCATCAGACTCCTACACTTACCACTCCTATCCACTGAGTAACAGTCTCATGCAGCCTTGCTATGAACCTGTAATGGTAAGAAGCATGCCTGAGAAGATGGAGCAACTCTGGAGGAATCCCTGGATTGGGATATGTGGTGAGCCACGGGAACCTCATATCATCCCAGAACATCAGTATCAAACCTATAAGAACCTCTGCAATATTTTCCCTCCGAGCATTGTCCTTTCTGTAATGGAAAAAAATCCCCACATGACAGATGCACAACAGCTGGCAGCTGTGATTGTTGCCAAATTAAGAACAGGGCGTTAAAGCAGTACAGCCTCTTTTGGATAAATGAAACTGTACAGCACATAGGACCCAGAGGAAAACTTACATGAAGGGGCCAATATATTGTAAATATTTTCTACTAGGGTGGTATAAAATCCTGTACACAGTAGCAATCGTATTATATGCTGAGACACTATATAAAAGTTGATTGTATTTCAAATTTGAAGATTTTAAATATAGGGATTTTTAATAGTATTTTATAGGAAATGCATACCTTGCTGCATGGATAGCTCATTAAGAACTATGTCACATTCAGTGTCTCAAAGCTGTTACTACAAAATTAATGTTAGCAATTTATACTGCATGTATTAGTGTACACTTTCAATTTGCTTATAAATACCTAATTGGCCTCTAAAAGTATGCTCTATTATACACACCCAGATGACTTTCAGGGTTTCAGCTTTGTCATTGGACATTGCCTACTGGCATCTTAAATACTGAATAAAAAGTAAATTTGATAAAAATTAAAAATGATTTGTAAAAGGAAAAACTGATTTCAGTTTTTGAATGTCAATATGGTTATTGGTACTTAAATTGCAGAACTGTTTCTCAGTGGTTTGAATACCTGGTATATTGTCCAATATGTTGATGTAATCCAACAGAACCCAAATACGTTTTTAAATTAGGACCAAAACATACAATCTAAAGGCACGAGTGCCATTCAGTAAACTAAAAGTTTAACTGTAGCTTCTCTCTTCAGAATTGCCTCTCAAATGTGCAGTGGGCAGCTGCTGGCCCAAACGACCAGATAAGCTGAAAGTAAAGTGCCAGTTTTATGTAAACTGGATTTTCCAACCTGAAGCAGTGTAAATAGGGTGTTAACATAGAGATTCATCAATACCTACAGCCCTTTCTCTGGGAGCAAGGATGGTGTTTGAGTGACATTCAAGAGGGCTGTACAAGATCAACTTGAGAAAGGGTGGAGGGGGAAGGCTGCTTCTTGAAAAGAGATGCTCCAGTTTGGATTTGTGGCAAAGCTGTCCTGGTTCTTGCTCTTCAGATCCACGCAAAGGTGTGCATTTGCCTTGTGAAGGCTTTTAGAGTTCCTGTTTCAACAGGTGAGATAATTTTGTGTGGCAATTGTTTGCGCAACTGGTATCTTGCTCAGGGTGGGAACCTTTGTAGCTAAATGTCTCCAAAAGAGGCGTTTATTGGTTTTTTTAAGCTGCACTGACTGGACGCCCTTTTTTGAATCCACTGTATATTTCAACATTTTGAACCATGACTAACTCGACATGTCTCGAGCTAGGACTTGTTGACTTCTACTGTAGTTTTTTTCATGAAAGTTGAGAAGGCCTGGTTTACGGCCTTTTGTTTCTTCATGAGAAGGTGTGACACTGCCTAAATGTTTCTTACTGTGAAACACACAGAACGTGAGGCTGCAGTCAGGGTTGTTTCTGGTGTTTTGATAATGGCTTGCATGCTGCTTTCTAGTTATTTGTTTGTCTGAGAAACAAAGTTACATCATTTCCTCCACTTGTGTTACTGTAGTGGTTGGCTTGACTCAAAATATCTCGTGGGCTCTTTTATCATGTGCAAAATATGTTCCTGTCATATAAAGAAACCCAACAGATGAACCAACAACAAACCACAAATATGGGTGCAATTACAGTTAATTTACTGACATTTGATAACTGTATCATTTCACACAGAATAAATATTCTTGTGTTGGTACAGATGACGTATAAAATGACCATGTCATTATGTATTTGAAATGAGGTGACTTGAAGGTGACTCTGTATTTACCTTTGGTGTTTAAAAATAACTGAAGTTTTAATTAGTTGGTTATCCTCTCTGTTAATGGGGAAAAAAGAAATCTTTAGACACTTATGATAGTTGGGGAAAACCGATTTAACTCTTGACCAGTTTACAAAAACATTTCATATTTTTAATTTGCAAATAATTCTTATTCTCTTCTCTTGCATGGTATAAGCAGCTGAGAGCAATGCCTCAAATAACCAGAAATGACCTTTTGTTTGTTGATACAAATTGTATCTCTTTTTCTTGATTGTATAAAAACTGTGTATAAAAAAATAATCTCTAGATTAACTTCAGTATTACATTTTCACCACAATGTTTGTGACACCATGTGTCACAGGGAAGTAGCCCATGAGTAATTATGGATTTTTTTTTATTTAAAATGGGCACTTGTAGTTTATAGACAAACAAGGACAACTTTTCACAACCAGGTTTTATGTGCACAGATACTGTGTGTACATCTCAAAACATTACATAGGTATCTTCAGTCTATTTATTAAGCAGATACATTCTTGCACTAAACTTTATGTAAAAATGTTGCTGTTAGCTCATCTGCATGTTTTTAAAATGTATCAGTAATTGCTATAGACCTTACTTTATTCTAACCTTAATTTATAAATTATTTAGGTATGATATGAAGTTTATTGTGAACTCACGTTTTCCATCTTGCATGGAATTTGATATTTGTATGCAGAAAAATGTTTGTTCCGTTTTTCTCCACTTATAAAGATAAGCTATTTTACGAGAGGTTTAGTAGGTATTTTTGATGTTTTCTAATGTGGAAAACCAAGCAGAGATTTCTGTATGAAGTGTTGGGTGGCTTATGGAGATACTCATTTTTGTAGGATTTGTCTGGTCATTTTAATTTTCACTAACCTTTGTTTTAGTGATAGAATAATTCCTTTTTTTAAATGGAAATGCTATGCTAATACAAACCCAGCAAACTATTTCCCTAAGGCACTTGAAAGGCAAATTGTCTTCTTCTAGGAAGCTATTTAGCATTCACCATGCATAGTTACAGAACAAGCAATGGAGCCTTGTGGAAATAACCTGCAAATTTTGTGCTTGTTTAGTCCTCCTTAGAGGTAATGAAACTTTTCTATGTGATGTAGTCTTTCCTGATCAACTACTTTAAGTGATAATTCAGTCATCCACATCTGTTTTCAGATATGTTTACAAGACAATTCAAAACACTGACACATTCACTAATCTTTAGCGCATAAACTTAGATTTCTTCTTACATGGAAGAGTTGATCTTATTAACACCTGATCATAACTGTCTATATTGTAAATATGACTTCGTATAAATGCTCTTTTTGAGAGCATGGTATTTAAATGTTCTTAAAACTGTAAGAGAACAGTTCTAGAAACTATATTTTAATAAAATCCATGACAATACAATTCTAGATGAGGGGGGGAAAAGCGTGAAGGTAAAATCACGGACTACTGCAGTCAACAAGAGTTAAGCAGGAGATTTTAGTGCTTTACTGGGGCCAGAGCATTCTCTGGGAGTTCTGACTTACTTATCTTTCATTTTTACCTGTATTACTTTTGCATAATTTGTCACTTAAAAGTGTGTAACTTTAAACTCAAATCAAAAAACAAATGCTTTATGGGATGTCAGTCTAAGTTATTTAATGTTTTTTGTAAGAAATACATGTCTGTAGTATAGTAAATTGTAGATGATTTCACTGCTGTTAGTCTGTTGTCATACTGAGCTGCAGTAGTTGGCTTTATTCATTTGTAGAATTAAACATTACTGTTTAATTGTTGTAAAATTTTATAAATCTCTTTGGGTTTTTTTGGTTGACCCAAATATAATGTAAGTCTTAATGACAAAATGAGTGAAAATGGATGTTAAACCAGTATGTGGTATTCTTAAATCTCTGTAGTAACAAGTGTGCACTGCTCCAGTTGCTGCTGCATGTAATTTATTTATTAGCATGAGTCTGTTTAGCTTTTGTAAAACATGTTTTAACTGTAAACTTAAAAATAGGTGTGGAGTATGGTTGCTTAGAACAAGCGGAAGGAGCCTCATTGGAAAACAAAACAAAACAAAAAACCAAAACATCTATGTAGATGAGTTTTCCCCCTACCTACTTTTAATGCCAGTTTGTCTCAAATTATGCATTTTGGCATTTTGAAATTCTTAATGATAAAGTCAGAACGTACAAAGAATTTGTCCAGATTCTAAAGTTATAAAATACCTGTTGTCATGTGTGCATACCTGTGATGTACAGCAAACCACAACCTGATTATGGTAATTTTTAAAACTCCATGCTAAGGAGAAGGAACATGCATCATTTCTGTGAAGCTTTGCTCCAGAGTTGAAATGTTCCTTGATCTTGATTTGCCAAAAGCTTACCCTGAAGCATTATTACTCCAGGACTCATAATGGTCAGATCTTTATCTACTTCTATGGCACGTGTTCAGCTTTAATATTCCTCTTATGTACCCACAGCTTGTTTGTGTGACAGAGCCCTCATTAACTGTATTTCCTGCAATATTTCAAGTGGAAGAAGACAAGCGTACCATCACTTAAATTATTCTCATGCCGGTGTCTGGTTAGCCTTTGAAGAGTCATTTTACAATACTGATGATTTTGGTCTGTGGTATTTAAAGTTTGTAAATGTATCACAAGAACTGCAAGCATCTAAAAGAAGTACAGGCTATCACCTGTTCCCCCCTGCTCTGTGTAAATGTTTTGCACAAATATTTAATAACATAAGACATTATAGTTTATATATATATATATAAAAATTTCCTTATTTAATAAAACTGAGAGCCATTGGATTATTTGTTTCTAGCTTTTTTCCCAACCCTCTTTAGACAAGAGCTACAAAAAGCTATTTTATCCAAAGAAACTGTTGTAGTCTGTCCAAATTATTTCTTGGTATTTTTTTAGCTGATTTACTGAAAAATCCCAGATTATCTAGGTGGGGTTGTGGCAGACACACACCAAGTGAACCTCTACCAAAGGAGAAAAAAAGTTACATATGGTACGGTATTTGCCGACACCACACATTCCTTTTTGAATTGTATGCTTGTTTGCAATACAAAATACAATAATTTAAGTAATTTCATACTCTTTGAAATGCAGTAATAAAAGAACAAATCCCCTTCACTCAGAATTTCCTAAATAAGTGTGAGTAACTGCTGGCTAAAAGGAGAAAGGCTTACATGAAAAATCCCTCAGAAGTTTTGTTTCCTTTTGCACTGGCACTGCTTGCTTTTAGAGAAGGAAATATGCAGTGTATCTTCCATTTTAAATAACTTTTGGCTGTCAGGAAACAAGCAACTGCAGTAGAACAGGAGAACAAAAACTTTGGAAAAGAAAGAATGAAGAAATAATACATTATGGATATCTAGCTAAGCCTTTACTTGAGAGCAGCCCAAAGCATCCATGAATTTGCTGTTGTAAACATACATTTCAATCCTATGCAAAGTACTGCTAAAGCTGCGTGTCCTTTCTTCCTTTCTACTGACGTGTTCCTCTTTCTCATGAGTTTGTAAAACATCATATTACTAGACTGACTCCAAGAAACCCTGTATTACCCTCTAGCAGATACACTCTAACAAAGCCTTAGTGAGGAGTCCTGCAATAAATACATACTTAAACTCCTGGGGGTTTTTACAGGTAATTGCACAAGCCTCCAAGTTCCGAGAACCTGTAATACAGGTAAAGAAAACTAAATTTAGGAAAAACTATCTGGAAGCCATTTTTCTCAGTAACTTTTCAACAGGGCACTCACTCAGGTCCATTTCTGCAGTAATCATACCAGCTCTCAGCAGAGACCACAATACTGGTTATGAACCTCAGCAAAATTGTGAACAAAAATAACATCAAGCAAAAAACTTAATTGAAAAAGAGACAATAATGGCCTCAAGATCATCACTTGAGAAGAATGGTGACAAAAACATTTGGAAGGTATTTGTGCACCACAGTGCATTCAGCCATGCTACAGCCGGGATTGATCCCTGAAGCTTTGTGTGAAATCCCAGCCCGGTGAAAACCTTAGCATAATCTTATCCTGGCAAAATCACTCCTACAGGAGCTGAGTATATCAGCTCAATAGTCTGGCTAATGAGGACCAGAGGACACTTTCTAGAATAACTGAGTGAGAATGGAGAAACAGAAACCAGGAGGAAGGTTTGTCTTCAAAGTCAGTTGCATTTATTAACCGTGAAAAAATTAAGGAACCTTGAGGAATTCCAAAGTACTCTTAACTGTATTTGGCAAACATCAACTAGAGCTAAAGGGTCATGATAGTGGTTACGCAAGACAATGGTTACTGTACATGGATCTTAAACCACCTTTATAAAACACTGATTTTATATGGTAAAAATCAGTAAATCACAACAACAACAAATTATTTCCCCACCACCATCACTAGTTCTTCCACTTAACTTGTGCAATACTGAAACTCATAGAGCACTCTGGTGCTGTCTCAGAAAAGTTGAAGGCCACTTTTTATTTTATGGAAGTCATTCTGGGTCCATAACAATCCTCCTGTCCCATGAATTTTCAATTCTGCAGAGCTATGAGGAAGAGAAATAAAACACATAAGCACTGAGCTGATTTAGAAGCTCACATCACCAAAGTTAATTATGATAGCACATTATTTCCACAACATCATTTTTCTTTTTTAGCTCTGAACATCAAGCTGCTGGAATGTCCTTAGTTTTTAATCAGTCTGTTCAAGAGAGGCAGTCCTGAAACACCGAAGGTACCAAGGCACAAACCAAAAGTAAGATTACTAGCTACTAACAGTTCTGAGGGACACAGGACTGGAGAAATAACCAATTTTCATCTGAACCTTCATCTGTCCTTTGCAGCTCATCAGGTGAAATGCTAACACAGCAAGCAATTAACGTAAGAACAGTCCTCACAAGTTACAAATGTTACACTGCCTATCCTGCACACCATACACAATGTTTTGGAGCCAGGGAGGAAGGAACTGTAAGCTTTTCAAATTATCCAAGCATCTCAGGAAATTGTCTTATGTTAAAACCAAAGAGCTCTGAAGACAGAAAAAAATTCCTGCAAAAAAGACTGAGATCTTTGTGATGTTTTATTTACACAGCAACTTCAAGCTGTTCACCAAAAAACTCTTAAGCCTTTTCCAGATGCTCAGTACTAGAATAACTAGCTATAGGAGAGGCTTCTTTTCAGAGCTCCTCAGAAACTAGTAATTTCTCCTTTAAGATTGAAACACCTCTTAGATAGTCCCTGTTCAGATGAAACACTGCCAGAAGCCTTGCAGACAAAGCCAACAACAGACAGAAACACCACAGTTCTCACTATAATGACCTGATGGTCTTCCTCTTGCTGTTGGACACTATCCTGAATTCAGCCTGCTAATGGGTTAATTTTTTCTCTGTTTCAATGCATACTCCTCATCATTCTATACAGACCTGCTGTCATTCCTAGGACAGGGACTCTGGGGACAGACACTGACATGTCCCTGAATCACAACAACCCAGGAATACTCCAGGCTGGGGTAGAGGGGCTAGAAAGCAGCCCCAACGAAAAGGCCCTGGGCATGCTGGTGACAGCGGCTGACTGTGAGCCAGCAGGTGCCCAGGTGGGCAGAAGGCCAATGGCACCTGACCTGAATCACTGCCAGCAGGAGCAGGGCAGTGATTGTCTGCCAGTACTCAGCACTGGTGAGGCCATACCTCGCATACTGGGTTTAGTTTTGGCCTATTTTTTCCAATAGCATATCTATCTGCAGAGACAGCTAAATACAGTTTTGGCTGGATTCTGCTCTTTTTGAACTATTTTGCTTCTCTGAGACTTGAGCTGTTCTGTTTTGGCAACAGCATGCTCGTCTTTGGGAAGATCTGATAGTAAACCAGAGAAACTGTGTGCAAAGGGTTCCCCAAGAGGCCAAACTGTGTTAAGTGGCAAGGAAAGAACAAAAAATGTCTTATTCAGGAGGATTGAGGATAGCTAGGCTGTTACTTTCAGCATAGGGGAAGCATATTCTCCAATATTTTGAACCTCCAAAAACAACAACAAAAGCAGAAAAGAAGTCAAACTGGAATTGAGATGGGCTATTAATTGTCTTTCAAGACTGAGTTTATCTTTAAAAACAAAGGGAGATTGTAGCTGAAACATCTTTTTCCTGGTATACAATCAAGTTTTGCTACAGATTAATAGGAATTATTTACTAAGAAGCACAGACCTCAAACAAGGCAGGCTGAATTCAGGCAGATGTTAAACAGCATAGACTAAACGCATCATAAGGTGTCCATTCTCATCTGTGGACCCAGTGAATTAGGGCTGCAGCGAGAGATTCTGCTTCTGTCACATGATTTGGCCAAAGCCCTTTTTCCCAAATTAATGTCAAACTCCATGCTCCAGGAAATCCTTTCTGCAGTTCATTACCTTGCTTTGCTTTGGAGCCAGACAGAAAGACAAAGGCCACGGCTTTTAGAAAGGGCATGTCCCACTGCCTATGCTGCAGGTGCTTTTTCCAAGCACCTTACAGATATTTACAAAGTAAAACACCAACTTTTCACAATCTCTCATACCATACACTTAAGCACTCCTTCAGGAGTCTGGCAGAACAGCTCTCTGCAGAGACAGAAGTTAGAGGGCAGTATCAAAGAGGAAGTGAATAGTAAACATCCCTTCTAAAATAGGCCATACAAACACCTTTGATGGGGAAGCAAAAAACTCACGTAGCTACAAGAAAAATACATCAGTAGTCAAGAAAATCTGCTCCCTTCTGCCTCAGGCAAGTCATAGAATCACAGAATCAACCGGGTTGGAAAGGAACTCAGAGATCATCAAGTCCAACCCTTGATCCAACCCCGCCGTGGTTCCCAGACCA
>VZRE01016029.1:34087-78306 GCA_013396775.1 Cephalopterus ornatus
GGGGCAGAACCAGGGGGTGGCTGGACGGGGATTAGATGAAAATCATTATAAAAGTTTGTAACACCTGCATTCTGCACGCACGTGTAACTGTATTCTTAGGAGCGTGGAGGGTCATTAAAACCTTTACTTTCTTATCTTATCTCCCACACTAAATTGGCCTGGAGTCTTTTTTCTCCTCAGCCCTTTTTAGGCAACACTGGGAAAAGAGACCAACCCCCACCTGGCTACAACCTCTTGTCAGGGAGTTGTAGAGTGATGAGGTCTCCCCTGAGCCTCCTCTTCTCCAGTCAGTCCATTTTTCTGATGCCACATGTCCTTTGGCAAAAGGAGAAGCTGCTACGCAAGGGAAATAATAATGATGAACAAGGTGCTGTTATAACACTCCTGATGAAACCTGGATTGTTTCCAGGGACAGCTACAGGAATAAATCAGGTTCTGCTCCTTTCTGTTTGTGGTAATAACAGGTTTTCCTCATGTTTCTTTCTGAGTTTTTTTCCTTGGTATCCTGCCAGGCTGTTATCTGAGCGTTAACAAACCGTCTGCCCCTTTCCCCACACAAAGAGAAGCAGAAACATGTTGCCTTTGGCCTGGTATATGCTTTTTCATTTTCTACATGGGCATTTTCTAATACTGTGAGCTGCATGACATATTACACTGCTCAAAAAACAGCGAACTGGAAGCAGCACATGAGGAGAAAAAGAAAACCACCTCCTTGGCTAAATGTAGAGGAAGCTTTTGCAATTGCTCCTGTCTGCATCTTAGGCCACGTGGAAAGTGATTGCTGGGGCAGAGGGGAAAGCAAAGCCTGCTGGCTTTGTTCAGAGTCGGCAACATGAAGCACTGAAATCTATGTATCTGGCTCACAGCTCTTTACCTGCAATCAATATACTCAAAAGTCCTCACCATGACTAAATCATATTTCAAAATGCAGTCCAGGCATCTTGCTCCAAAGGAACACAGTGCCACTGATAAGGGCACTATCTGATCAGCCAACACAAGAGACTGAGTTTGCTTTTGACAGAAAGAGTCTCTCAGAGTCAGAAGAAAGTCGAAATCTTTGACCTTCTTTCATTTGTTGCTTGTGACCCACTTGCCGAAATGGTTTACTGGCAGTCCTAGACATAACTCTCAGTCACAGAGGTGAAAGGAGGGCATCAGACTTGCTAACCTATAAGAACTCTGCAATTTAATGAAAATAAAAGACAATTAAAGACTTTTTTTCTCTTGCGTTTCTTTACTGAGATCAGATCAGCAGCTCTAAATTAGTAGCTACAGCTCTGAAAAGGTCACTGGGCACTGCCAACATACTGTGGCAGTTAACAGAAACTTAAGTTTTCATGCCTGATGAGGCTGTGCTAGTAACTGCTAAATAGCAGTATTTCATAATCCTTGCAGTGGTTTCTTTTAAAAAAAGGGCAGGAGGAATGAAGATAGCAATATTATAAGATGGCTTCCTCAAAGAATACCATGGAAATAATTTTTGATTACCAGTTATGCCCACTGCATTCAAGTCTCAGTTTGAAAGACACAAGGAGTGTAAAACAAAAGAAGGGAATGAGAACAGCAGCCATTATAAATAGTAGCTCTCAGACTTCACAACAGGAAAAGTGAAAGAGACAAATGCAAAGAGGTAAGTTCTATGTTCTTTCATCTTCAAAAAGTGAGCTTAGGGCTTCATGAAGTAACTTCCCATGACGCTGGTGAGTTGTCACAGCAATACAGACAGCAGTAACTTCTGCCTGATTGTATCCATTATGCAAACACACTGTCAGACTAATGCAGTACAAATAAGCAGGGAGAGTTTGCATTCACTGATGTGAAACTCTCAGCATATTCACCACCCCAGTCATGTATAGCCAATTCTTTCCTCAGGTATTACAAAAGTAATTGCAGTCAACCATTTTCTGTGGGTAACCTTATCACCTCATCTTTATGCTTTCCCACTAATGCATCTCAAAGTGCTTCTGCAAACCACAAACCACTATGCATTTCAGAATGACTCGTCCTTCCTACACAAGATCAGCTAGTCTAGGCAAACTGACACTGGGGGAGGCTAGGTGACTTCCAAGGCTTTTAGTATTGAATGCTTTAACTGTGAGGCCACAGTCATTCCCATAAAAATTATTCATCCCAGTGTATCACCAGGCAGATTCTGCACCAGCTCTCAGTAGCTTTATTTAAGCCTTCTGCCATTCTAGACTAGTTACTCTAAGGGATCAGCAGACTGTGTTTTACTAAAAGCATCAGACAAAGCTGAAAGTTGTCAGCACAGTCTGAAGAACAGACTTATGCTCTTACACCAGCATTGCAAAGGTCCTTCCAAACACACACGTTACTTGAAAGAGTGAAACACAGTTAGTGGGTATTAGAGACAGTAGGGAGATATTAGATAGGTCAAACTATTTAGTTAAACAGAAGTAAAAAGGAAATCCCAGCCTTAATTTTTCACATCGTATAGTACAAGGCACAGAGAGATAAATGCATTTCATGGTTCAGGACACCATTACTCACTTTGTATGGAGAGACTTCCACTCATCTCTCACTGGCTGATCAAGCAGGGACATCATAGAATAATTATCCAACATGAGACCATCCGGGTCATCTGTCTGACCTGGGAGTTTCCCAAGAGGAAAGTCTTTCCATTGTACTTCATCTAGGTAAAAACAGTACAAAAACAAGGAGTCTGACCTTCCCAGAGAGATTTTCAGAAACAAGATTCCCCTATCAAGTCCACAAATACTGCCCCATGCAACTCAGCCATCCAGCAAAAATGAACAATCTCAGGCATGCAGCAAAAATAAGTTTGAACTATAGTTGTAACTGATTTTATTTCTAACCTTACTATCTCTTCCAAAGAAAGTCACTGTAGTATGTAACAGCAGGGACATATCTGGAGTGATGGAACATAATCGCGCAGTCTACACAGTGCAACTCAATTCAAGCCACTGGGAAACAATGTCCATTAAAAGAAACCCCACAGTATTCTGGAGCAACACGTCACATTACCTGCCTCTTTTAAGAATACTTTCGTTTGAAACATACACATTGACTTACCTATGATAATTTTAAGAAATTGCTCTGCATAATTCTGTAAATGGAAAAAGCCATTTGTACACATATGAAGAAGCCATTTATACACATGCAAACCAGCATCTCTGCATCCAGTAGCTCATGTCTCTGGTGAGACTAAGCATCAGCTCCTTAGCAACTCCCTGAGGTGAACAGCAACACAGCTACAGTGCCAACAGTGACTAAAGAAGAACTGAAGCCACAACAGTAGAAGAGTATAGGGCAGCATAAGGCTGGAGAAGCCTAAATACCAGTTAAACAATTCTGGACAAACAGGTGGGCTGGGATGAGATGGCAAAGAAAAAGAATATGACAGTCTTGAAAATACAGCATCTATGGCTGTTTCTTCTCCATGACTTCACATTTGCTAATTTTGACTTCCAGTGGGGGCTAGAAATTGCACAATGGAAAACCATTAATCACATCTCATAACATCAGTAAGCCTGTTCCTTTATACTGTGGGGCCAAAACTTCAAAGATAGTTCTTAATCAGGAAATCCCTCTTTAAATTTCACTCTTATTTCACGTCTAAGAAATTAAAGATATAAATTATCATGTGTCATTGTTTTGAAAATAAGATTTTTAAGCCTATGTGCTTTCTTAATACCAGAACACTTATTTTTGGAACGTTTACTAGCAGCTCAGCGAAGACCAGCAGACAGAAGCTTTGAGAAGGGACTCCACTCCAGAAAGCCAGCAATAATTTCACAGACTATCTGAGACACCTGTTAACCACATACAACTTGGTAATTTCCTTCTTTTTGACTGAAATTGGTTAATTTTGTATAGCTGGTATCTGCTCAAAACCCCAAGCATTGCCCTAGAAGAACGAGCAGATTTATTTGGTTTTTATTTTATACCATTCTTGGGCCTTTAATAGAACAAAACAATCTTGACATGGGATAGTGCTTTCTAAGTGTTATAATTTTACAATTGAAAGAGGGGCAGAAACAGTATGTGGTAACATCCAATGCACCTATAAGGCAAACTACCATCATAGATATTAAACAGGCTAAACCCTTTCTTTGGGGAACAACCTAGTAAACAGTTGATATGCCACATGATGTCACGGGTTGGTATACACCTACTGGCTATAGTTTCAAATTGTTTAAGGATGGTAACTACACAGATGTTATTTGTGGAATATTAAGTTTATATAAAAAAATTAAAGTTTATATAAACAAATTAAGTTTATATAAAAACAACTTCATAAACAGAATCTTCATCAAAGTCAGGTAGTTCAGGACACAATGTGTGTTCCTTCAGTAAAAGCTGCGGCTTGATCTGAACCAAAGTCACAGAAGCAGAGGACAATTTTGCTTTTGTTCTCAAAACATCTAGCTCTAACAAGCTGTTCATATCAGCATAACTAAGATCTCTTGGGTTTTTCTGACCTGAGAAAATTTCCCAGTGAATCGGGTACTAGAGTTCATTATCTTCTAATGGCTGCTTTTCTTCCTTTAAACATCATTTTCACTCGAACTCCTCTCCACTAACTTCCTCCTTCTATGTTCAAGTCCCTCCATAAATCACTCCTTCAAAATTCTTAAGCTACAGAAACCTCCAACCCCAATGAGAAAGTACAGCTACTGTAGCAAAGATAACAAAGCATTGGTTACGCTCTTTATTCCTTCTAAAAACTTGCCTTGCTCCTTTCTTTTGTTTGACACCATGTCATAAGAGCCATTTTCCTGGAGCATTGACCTTAGGTTCACAGCCAAACTGTGCTTTCAAATACCTACAAGTCTGACAAACACAAGTCCAAGAAACACGCATATTTTCTTTGCCATTCACAGCTGGCACATATTCTGCCCCATCAGTTGGATGCACTGAAATTTTAAACATTTGGTAAAAAGCCTAACAAAAAAAAAAAAAAAAAAAAAAATCAATGAGACAGTAACAACATGCTCCTGAAAAACACATTCATGGTGCTTTAACAGCTTAAGAGAACTGACTCCTGCACATAAATGGAAGACTAGAAAAAACCCACATTTTTCATTAATTTGGCATTTAGATGATTTTGAAGCACACCTCTAATTATGGCCAGGCCCAAAAGGCTGACATGTCTTTGCATTTCAATTAACATTTGTCACTGATGAAGACTGTCCAAATCTTACAGAGTCACTCTTTACCTGCAGTGATCTGCCAGACGGACCCTTGCAGTGCTGCTCTTCTCTCAGCAACAGCTGCCATGTTACCAGGATGAGCCAGTCCTTCCAAAGGATTTGTTTCTGTTACCATCTCTTCTTCCTCTTCCTCCACTTCCTCTACACCATCATCTCTCTCCAACACATCATCTTCTTTCTCGACAGTCTGCCCTTGATTTTTAACCCGATTTTCCTGCCTGACTTTCCACTGTAAGCTCTCTATAGTGTAAATTGGATGTTCACTGCTGTCTGAAGAGAGGCCTGGACTGGACAAAGGGGCACCTCCTTCTGTGTAAATGGAAGCAAGATAGAGAAGGTTCTTCCGAGAAGTACGTGACAAGCGAGGTCTCATGACTGTGAGGATCCTAGAAAGGAAAAAGCGCAATAGAAAAGTCTTACAAGGCTTGATAAACCTTCATCTGGAGTCTTTTCTGTTTTTAAGTATTTGTTT
This sequence comes from Cephalopterus ornatus, assembly GCA_013396775.1. Taxonomy (NCBI): domain Eukaryota; kingdom Metazoa; phylum Chordata; class Aves; order Passeriformes; family Cotingidae; genus Cephalopterus; species Cephalopterus ornatus. The sequence continues at coordinate 39,755 of VZRE01016029.1, forward strand.
CCTCCAGGACAGCTGGCTCATATAGCTCCTCTAACATGCATGATTATTCCCTGATTAGTGGATGCTGTAATACTCTCTTTGTGATTAAAATTAAGGACTTTGGGATACTTCTAACTGAATTCCTGCTTTGCTGTTTTCCTGTGTAAAAGTTACGAATTTACCACAGGTGGTATCACTTCTATAAGCAGTCACACCTCTACCAAGTCACTTTTCTTCTGACCAGGTTGCTTCTTCAGTACCTCCCCAGATAACCTCTGTTTTCATTTCTTTGTGGAATCAGTGAGGACCTAAGTAGCAACAAGCACAGCTTCATATGCACATGTCACAATTCCTACTAGAGGCAAAGGAAGAGAAGGGAACACAGCTATAACTCAGTGTGTCACTAGGGAACGAAAGCTGTTACAAGAGCACTGTTTCCTGTCCCTTTTCTAGGGCACAGGATCAAACTTACAGCTGAAGAAGATGTGGTGTTGCCCAGCAGGGAGCTTCCAAGCAACTGTCAGTCAGTCTTATCCACTGCAAAGGAACTTTATGCAGGAACAGCTCCTTCGCTGACACCTGTTTGTTACAGTGTTGTCTTTTCTTCCCTTCAAAGAAGATAATGAAAACAACAAGGTGCTCAAAACTCAAAAATATGCCCTTCATCCCTCTGCATTTTTACTGGAACACATCCTCAAATAAGCTGGCATTTCAATCCATGTCCATGACTCAATATACTGACCAAGCACAAGAAGGTTGTCATAAGGGATGTGACAATGCACTGACAAGCAGGTTGGCTCCACAAGACCTAACTACAACAAGGTGCAGACCTTTCCAAGCTGGCCCTGTGCATGTCACCCTAGACAGGAAAGCCACAGGATGTGTTTGAACAGTATTATCCCAAGTAAATGCAGCATACTGCATCTGGAACCCAGCACCATTTCAGGCAGCTCTGCAACAAGGAGAGTTAACAGCTGTGAATGGACACCATTTGGGGGTCTGGGTACAGATAACAGATGCATGCTCAGTGCTGAGTGAAAGCACGAAACATTAACCCACGACTACCTGAGACACTGGCAAAATATTTGTGCAGTCTGAGCCTGACCAGGAGAGGACAGAAGAGGCAGTAAAATTAACCAGCTGGAAACCTCAAGGATTACACTAGGCCACAGTTAGAAGTCCTGGTCACAGAATACCTGTGACACTGAATAATTAAGGCTCCTCACTGCCTGTCTCTGGAATGAAACATAGAGTTTGCAAATTTTAACAGTTCTGAGGAGTTAGGAACTGAAAACAAAATACTTCTTATTACTTCTGTGTAAGTTTAGAAGGCACAGAATTCCTGTGATAGGATCAATAAAGGACAGCAATACTATTTGGTATCTTGTAAAGGCAGGCTTCTGTTAAGGGAGGAAAGAACTGGGAACGGGGAACAGGTTGCATGTAACATCTTTATTTGTTACCTGCTACTGTTACTTCCTACAAGTACTGATATCTAGAAAAAACAGCCTGCTCTTTCATGAGAGATTGGCTTTTCCTATCTTGAGGAAGCTGCAGCAAAGTTATTAATAACAATTTCAATTTTTTACTAAGAAATGCATGAAACGCATAAGCTGCAGGTTGAAAAGTCTAAGAAATGCAACAATAAAAGCTCTATGTTCACATGACAAAATGTACTAATTAGGTTACTACACTTTCTGTCTAAGGTTCCCACCACTCCTCATTTTCACATTAGTCCAGAGGAGACTCTTATATTTCTTTAAACACCGAAATTCCAGACACACTCACCAGCGTTTACTTTGGCAATGCCAGTCAGCAACTCAGAAATCCAGCTGATCAAGAACTGATGCCTGAGTTCTGAGGAGTCAGAACATTCCTTCAGCTCCATAAACATTTTCTCTACTAGGATCTGTGTAAAACTTCGTGAAAGGAGGCCTGTCAGCAAAGGTCGCCAAAAGCAGTAAAAGGTCTGAGGAACTTTGAACTGACACACCTCTTTATTTGCTGCAATAAGAATTAAAAAAAAAAAAACAGAGAAGCCACAAATTAGCGTTTTGTAATTTTTTGTGACTCGCAGGTGTGACACTTGCGCCAAACTGAAGTGGTCTGTTCTAAGATCATTGGTTCCAGTGTATAACTGGGATCCTCACTGAACCCAAAACTATAATTTTTCTTATGCTAGAGAAGTGAAATAAGCAACAAATTTATAATTAGCACAAAGAAATTATTAGCACAAGAAAATCTACCTGCTTTGCTAATCCCTTTTCGGTTTCAGCTTATTTCACACATAATTAAGTCCTATTCTGTTTAAAAATACACTGCGAAGAGAAGATACATTGAGCAAAGCAACATAGAATAAAAAAGCTCCTAAATTTTTACTACTGTAATATAGTCACTGAAATTTGAGGACCTTTCTTGGAAAGTTCTTTGGCTGTGAAATAGGGAATGTATTAACTTTCACTCTCTCTAGGTATCTAAGTCTCTTGTAGAAAATCCATGCAACTCCACACATACGGGCAGCAGCTTGGAACTAAGGTGCAACTGGTGAATGAGGCTCAAAAAACCCACCCATTTTGATTTGCTTCAAATTTTCAATGTAGAAAAGAAACTAGTGGGAGTTCACGAAATCAGCAACTGTTGCATAAAAGGGTAGAGATGCAGGCTTTGGAAGATGTTTTGGCTGGGCATTCAGTGCTGAAGAGCTGTCCTTCCATACTAAGAGATTTATGCAAAAACATTAGCTAAGCATGGACACAAAGGGGTCTGGAGAACAAGGCAAAAGATGTTTGAGGGCCTTGATGTATGAAAAATATGCAGAGAATTACAGATTTCAATATAACGGGGAAAAAAGAACAGACTTGGTCAGAACACTAACTGTGCACTTCTTACTTGCATGGTGCCCAAAACACTAACCTTCATATTTGATATTTAGCACCTTCAGACAATCCATCTTTGGGATGAGAAAACCATCATTGAGAAGAGCTTCAGCCACTGATTCCCTAGAGCAATCAGAAAGACTTATTAACGACACTTACACCTTTACAAATCAAAACATGGCTTGCACCACTTCTGAAACAGGTTTGAGAGCCAAATACCTGGAACAATTAGGAGGGAACAGAAAATTTTGCAAGGCACTGAAATCATATGCCAATATTGGCTTGGATACATCCTATTCGACTTGGAGGAAATGTGCAGTTGTACAATCTGGAACAGAACTGGAACCCTGAATGAAACATTTCTACTTGAGTTACAAGTATCCCGGTATTTCAAAAGCACAGGAACACTTATATTGAAATACCTATGGGGTATGATCCAACTCTGCTGCCAGCCAGCCAGAAAAGATCTGAGAACCTCTGACTCACAGAGCTACGTTATATCTCAGGGGGAAAGCCAATCCTGTTGACTTGCTGGCACAAGTCACACCTTACAGTGCACACAGCTATTCAGCAGATAAGCTGCACTAAGGTCACAACTGCTCTTTCCTGCAGCTCTTTTCTGAATGCCTCCTGCCCTCATAACCATCCTGCCAACTTCAGTTAGTCTGACAGCACTGAATGCTCCAGGCTCCATCTCCTATTAGGCTGGCTTAAAGAAAGTGAAGACTGAGGGTACCAACACAGGTAGGCTGCACTGACTCTTGAAAATAAGATACAGCAAAAGGGACAGAAGTAAAATTTCCACAACTACCCCAATACCCAGTATGATTCTGTTGAATTGTTCTGTTCACACTTCTATCCATGAGCTTCTATCCCTGTGCAAAGATATGGAATGGTAGCACCCATGTCAAACATGGCATATTTTGATAATGGATGAGAAAATTTGTCTTCTCCAACAGGAGTGACTTCCAACTCTAAACATCCAGACATGACTTAGATACAATGCTGCATTTTTATAAATACAAACAGCAGCTATTTATATCTAATATATATAGGTAAAATATATATAAATAAATATATATTTTATACATATCTATTGGTATATAAGCAGCTGCCTGTGGTCCCTTCATGTTCTGAGAGCAGCTGACAGAGTATGCTTAGGGAGTGAGTATCAGAATCACAGGCAGGTGCAATGGCTTTCTTCTACCTGTACCGTCCAGTTATTTAGAGGCAGTTAAAGTGATACAGAAGCCCCGTGTTTAGCAAGTTCTGCTTCTCATTACAGAATCTTCATGTCTTCCTGCTCATTATTCCATGCTCAGCAACTGATGGGCAATCCAGGGTTTTATTCTGGCACAACATCTGATAATCTCTTGAACTAATCAGCAGCTGGTGGGGCATATATATTTATATTCAAAACATCAGGAGCTATAGCTCTTATCTATAACATGATACTTTCTCCTCTCTACAGTTACACTGATTAGAATTCTCAAAGTGGTTCAAGACCTTTATGCAAATTTGCATGCTGATAATAAAGTCTCAACACACTGCGTCCTAGAAGCTCTGTAGTCATAGAAAGATAGAAAGTATAGAAAATACCAAGTATTGCCCTGCAATTTTCAAGAATTCTAAAGGTTACTGTGAAATCGAAGTCTATACAAGGTTGTTGGGAAAGCTTTTGAAGACACTGAATATACTGACATGCCTTCGGGCCAGCACAGCTAAGTCTGGGACAACACCTTGGAGACCATCTGGCACAGGGAACATTACTCATTAACACAGATTAACAACTCAGTCCTCAAAGATGTTGAGGAAATCTACTACTTGCTTTCTCCACTATCAGCTGAAGAACACTGTGAAAAGGTAGTGCAACAGGGCTACAAGGCCCAGTTCCGCACCGTACCTTTCACCTCAGTTATTTATTAGAGAGGTACCTGTTTTCCTGCATCAGGTCTTTGATCTGAGCCAAAATCCAATCCATTTCTGAAGAGGAATCAGACCACAATTCTTGAGACTTTGAAGCAGACTGCATAGTCTGCATAACCTGAGCAAAGGAAAAAAATCAAGCATTAACAGAGAATATGCCCCAATGGCAAACATAAAGACATTGCTCTGAAGGGAAGATGCACATGCCATATGTACTTCACCAACAGCACTCAAAAAAATTCACAAAAGCTCCTCTTCCTAGGGTTATAGTAAAAATTAATATAAGCCATGTAATAATTGGAAAAGGCCTGAATTAAAAAGACAGGAATATCAAGGAGTCACAGTCCTGGCATCCTCATTCTGGTTCTAAACCTTGCTCTCCCTGACTTCAGCACAAACCAAGACAGGCCCATTTTGAATCATTAACTCAGCATGTGACATGGGGATTAGGTTGACTACTCAGGACAAGGTTTTGCCAGTCACATTACGCACACAGAAGATCAAAATAAAAGCCAGATTGTATCAAGAATGAAAGAGGGAATATCTAAGGTCAGTACTCCTCTGAAAGTTAGTGGTTTCTTCATTTGATATATACCTTGTCTGAGTCTGCTTAGCAAGGTCAGACATGCCTTCTACTTATGCTCACAAGCTACCCAAGGGGCAGTTCTACCATCAAGACCTTCCATAAAATATCAGCATAAACCCCATTACATCACCAACAAGTATGTAGCCGATTCTTTCCTGGAAGGGAATAACTACTGAGAGAAAAGAAGAAATTATTTTTCCTGCCAAACAGGAATGAAATGTAAAATGAGACCGAAAAAATCAAGGTGTCATTTTCAGGACTGTGATTAGCTTTTCTATATATGCAAAGCTACCACTAAATGCAAAAGATACTTTAGATGATAAATCAAGTATAAAGACATGACCTAAAGTGACTAAAGAACCTCTAGCCCACCCATATGAACAATCAGACAATAAAGTACACAGCCCCTGTGACAGAACTATATTTTAGCCTAGTTTACACCCTACAGAATTATACATGCTTTTAAGTTTAAACAGGAGCTAATAAAATAGGTAGAGAAGTATCTGAATCAGAGACTCTACAGTTACACTGCTATAAAAATGACTTAGGCATAAGTGATTCTCCTTCTTACATGAAAAAGATTAGGGGTACACTATACATGTACGCAGGGAAACCAGCAAAGATACTGTATCACTCTTTCTGTGTACAGACAGGGTGATTTTTTAAATATTGGCCTAGAAAAAGCTTCGAGTAGTATTTACTCAATATTTGGAACATTCAGTTGCTGTCATGGTTAAGAAATTATTGGTATGCACCAAATCATCTGAACACTAAAGGGCACAAGAAAAAGCCCATGTCATTTTTTTCAATCCATTTCCAAGTTTCTAAGATTTTATCAGCCATAATCAGTTTTAAATTAGAAGTCTACTCTTGTACAGAACAGAGTTCCAGAGGCCAACAAAGGACCAACTTACATCTCTTAAAATTACTGAAAACATTTATTAATACATAAAAGTAGTATTATTTTTTTAATAAAGACAAACTTCAGTTAAGCACTTGCAGGTATCAGCCATAAGGATTAACACTCCTTGATGGAGATGGGTCTTGGCAAACCCTTTGCCCACGCCTCAGAGTGGCAAAAACTGCATATCAAAAGAAGCTATATTGACATTATGTATCTACAGAGCATTCGTTTTTCACAATTCCACAGTGTTGTGTTACAGTTGAGAGAATCAGAAGTGCAGCACTTGCAATCATTCAACAAGAAAGGCAGCCTTGTGCAGGGTGAACAGACAGGTTTCATAAGCCCTGTGTGCCACATTCAATGAAATTGAGGCATCTAACAGTTTACTCATCAGGCTTTATTTGCTCAATTTCAATGGGATAAGGAATTTCATGTGAACTTTAAAACAAAAGTTTGCAATTACTTTTTAGCAATTGACTCACTGCTCCTTTCCTCCATTCAACTGTGACCAGTTTAAATTTTGAAGTTGCATTTTCCTAATCAATTTGAAGTACTTCTCTCTGTTCTGTTAGTATGTTAAGAGGTCACTCACTGCACATAAAGAAATGTCTCCTTTACCATGCAATGCAAAACATACAAAATAAGCCAGTAACAAATACAGAAAAGGAAGGATGAACAAAGGAAAGTCTTATTATATAGTCCAAAACCAAGACAATGAAGGAAACTGGATGTTCATTTTCAATAAAATTCCTTACACTACCTCTCATTGCTGATTTAAGTCTACACTTCACTGGAATGTTAGCACACTTTCTCCTTAAGTCCCTAGTGATATTAATCAAAATAAAAGTGAGAACAGCTCCTCAATAACAACTGGTCATACATAAACACTGCTGAGAGGGTCTGTAACCCAGCTCTCACTACATCTTGAGAACTAACCCATTAATACAAAAAAGAAGCTGAGGAAAGAAAGATTTCTGGGGCACATTATTCACAAATATGAATTGCAGCACCTCAGCCACTGGGTCACTGCAAATGTATACTATGGATGATAGAAAACATGGACTAATGACTTCTGAATGACAGGTCTAAATTTCAAGAGATACTAGGATGAATGAAAACAAATTGAGCACTATCCACTTGGACATGGAAGACTTGGGATATCCAATAAGTACGCATCTCCTTTATAAATCTGAACAAAGTGTTCACAGTAGAAACTATCACAGCTCAAATTGCTTGTTCTCTGTACAGAAGCTTTCCTTTGGCAAGCTATGTGTGACAACACTAGTAGCGATATCTGAAAAAGGCACTAACCAAGGCAACACAGAAGATATACTGCCCCAAGCAGGAAATGAGAAGTAACGAAAGTGCTGATAATCAGAGTAAACTTACCCGAAACTGCTCATTCTTGTAAGATATCAGAACATCTCTGACTTTTTCTAGAAATAAACATAAATATGTAGTTTCAACAGGAGATCAACTATGTAAGGGAATTTTGTCTCTAAGCAAGCTGCTTATTTTTGCTGAATATACACTCAAGGAAGGCATCAGTCAAATTACACAGAAATCCTGACTCAGACAACACACCAAAGACTCACAAAACTCCCAAACTTTTCCAGCAACATAAATTTTCTCAAGTGGGGTTGAACCAAGAATTCCATATTTTATCACTAACAGTGGTCAAAGAAAGGCAAGTTGGATAAATCCAGACAGCTCAAAAAAACCCCTTAAATAGATCAGTTTAGGAAGAAATTGTTCCTCTATGCAGTTTATGTTCTCATGCATATTTGTATTCCTTATACTTGGATTTTGCATCTATTGCAACAGCACTATGGTTATTTACAAACCAATCACATCCTTATTGGACTTTACTGAACTTTAATTTACCATCTACATGAAATGTCTTCTATCTGTGGACCACTTTTACTATACCTGAAATAGCAACATCTTCCAAATATTTCACCATTCAGCTGTCACTGTCACCTGCTAAGAGGGTGTCCACCACCCAGTATCAGATCAGCATCAAATGCATCTGAATTGCAGGACTGATTTACCATTCTCATTCCATTACTCTGGACACACAAATCACAGAATCTACTATATCATTCTGTGATTCTCTCTTTTGTCAAGTGGGGGCGAGATGTTCTTTGTCTTAGGGTAGCCAGGGAGAAGGAACAGCTCATGCTTGTATCTCATTCAACATGAAGACAGAAGACAAGAAAAACACTCTAACAAGAAAAGTGTTAAGAGCTGCTCTGTTCCAAAGTTTAGTACTGCCTCTAGGTTTGGATTTTCTAATAAATGCTGTATTAAACTCAAAAATTAGCTAAAATTTTCTGGATCACAGCAACTCTATGTATATAGAGTCTGTAAGAGAGGAATCTAGAAAAGACTTAGTCACCTAGTGTGAACTTCTAGGGAGCAATAAGCATCACTTCAGCATTTCTGCACTCTCTAGGCCTTGAATTGGGCTGCTGTAATGGCTTGGGCAAGTTACTCCCCATAAGCCTGCCACATTTTGTCAGAAAAAAATTATGACTAATTTGTTTTACTGTTTGAGGTACTGTTTGATACTTCACATGCCTAAAACTTGCAGACCAGACATCTAATCTGAACTCTCACTTCCTCCACTTAGTCATTCAAACTAGAAATCCACTTTGAGAAAAGTCCTTTATTTTGGGTTCAAAGACTTCCGGTGATGAAAAAGCAACCACTGGAACAGTTTACCAAAGATTTCCCATTGTTCTGCACATAGTATCTCAGATTATGCCCAGGCTGAGTTACCTGTGATTTTTTTTTAATACTATGAGCAGTTAGTGATTCTTCTGTCCACATGCAAAGTATTTTGAAACTGGCTAAATTGCTTTTATCTTGCTCTTTCTCAAGTTAGAATCTACAAAGTTTTGAGAGCTATAAAAGGACTATAGCCTTCTTTGTCAGTAGTGGTCTCAAGGCCAAAACTGTGCCTATCAAGACGCTACAACTAATTTTTACAATGCTTTCATCCCAGTACAGCAGTCGCTACTGATTATGATACTGTATATTCAATACAGGTAAAGGGATTTTATGCTACAAATTTGGTGAGGTAATACCAAACCAGTCAGTCAACCCCAAGAATCCACCAAGGTGCAGAGGAATACTAAAACCTGAGCTGAAGCTATATGTTTATGCTAGAAGATGACACATTTAAACTAGCACAACTAATCCTTTTATCTGCCATCGTTATAGGGACATCTACCATGGAATTCCTTGTGTTTCTGACAGGTCTCATGCTGTGGGGTTTCAATCTCCCATGCATCATTGCCCAACTCTGTGTTTGCTTCCCCTTCTTCCTCATCCTCATCCTCACTTCCTTCACACAAGTTATTGCCCAGCTGACGGCTCCAATATGTCTTTCGTAGCCAGTCCAGAACAACATCACAACCTAAAGAAGAACAGAAAACATTATCATCTCAGTGAGGACTTGTTACTGAAAAAAAATATTATAGGTGGCAAATCACTAACTTACATTATGAAAAGAAATGCTATTAACCAGTTACAATCCCAGAAAACACATAAAACTCCATTAATGAAAATGTGAACAACTTTGAAAAAACAAACAAACAAACAAACAAACAAACCCACCAAAAAAACCCCAACAGAAAACCAACCTCCCTCCCCCCAAAAAGGAACCACAACAATCCCCCAAAATCCAGTATCACAGCCCTGGTAACATCCTCCGCCCACTGTCTTTTTGGCAACAAAAAAGACTGGACACTACTATAGTGCTACACCTAGCTCAAGCTACATCAAATTTAAGCAGAAACTAAGTCCCAGCAGTGGCATTCTAAGGAGAAAATGAGCCAATACTTCAGTATCACCATGGTCAACATAGTGTCTGCAATAACAATTTTTTTTTATGCAGAGAGCATACTAGGCATACACTACATAGAAAGAAAATGCCTTTACTTCCATTACAGCTTCTGTACCCAACTCAATCTAAGGACTCTGCTGAAGGTTATCTAACTGGCTCATCAGTGCTTAATCCAAAATTCCAATAATCCCTTCAAATGCCATGAGCTGGTCCTTCATTCAGGCTTGCAGTACATACTGCTTTTCTCCCTAAATGGTTTTTTTTTAAGAGTCTTAAGTTACCTCTAAACCATCAGGAAAAGCTTTTACCTATTTCCCCAAGATGAACTTCCTGTGCTGTAGAAAAGCCAGAGTACAAAACTGGTTTTTCCACTATTTTTTTCAGGGGTAAGGGGAAGCCTCTGAACATCTTCCCGGTGACACACCACAGCCTGGAGCCACCAGACACAGCTCAGCTACCCCCGCAGGGCAGTGGCAAACCCTCCCCGTGTCTGACAAGCTCACTGCATGCCCTGCAGCCCCCCACACTGGAGGGAGGGATGCTCCCCTTAGGGCCTATGGCACTGGTTTTTCCACCCCTGCCAGTGCCACTCCCCTGGCAGCACTCACCCTTGCGGCACAGGGCCAGCCGCGGCAGCTTCCCATGGGTCAGCTCGTGACGCAGGTCCACAACCCAGATGGGGATATCCACCTGGAAGAACAGCCAGTGGATGTCACCCCACACTTTCACTGCATCGTGCCACAGCTGCCTGCAGCCCTGCAAAGCTGCAGAGAGCCTATACCTAGGTCACTCCTGCACTGTGTAGTTCCCCAGCTTCCCACTTCAAGGGTGGGCCAAAATACCCCAACTCCCTGATCCCACTCCCCCCGTGGCCTTGAGATTTTAAGTTCTTTGGTGCTACTTGCAAAAACAGATTTCTTTCTAAACAGAGGTGCTATATGTAATTTAATAAGATACTGAGAAGCAGTTAAATTATATTTAAATAGATGAGACAGTCTGGATAACTGTATACCAAAGATACAAATCATATCACACATAATAATCAAATCTACATACTAAGTTGCACACAGTTTTTGGCAACTTTCCTAAGGACAACTATCTTTAACTATGCAAGACCTCTGTTTTTAAGCTAGCTCAGTTTTAAAAGCTAGAAGCAGAACCTTTCTTAAAAACCTGCAAAAAAAAAATAAAAATCAATTCATCATTCTCACAGAGGGGCCCAGACAATGCTGCATATATAGAAGAGCTCAAATGCTGTCTGTCCTTCACTATTAAAACTTGTTCAGTTCCAGATACGGTGTTCAGTGCAGCTGGCAATAAAATATTTAAGTTAGTCCTGCTATTACAGTTGCAGCTTGAACCTTCCCTCCTCGACACAGAAGTGGAGAAGCTCACCTGAAGCCAGAGACACGAGATGAAAATGCCTGTAAATGTGATTAAGTGCTTTTTATGTATAGCCTTGCTTGTCAAAGACTAGAATTTATAAACCACAGATTTAGCTCTTTTCCTGTATCTCAGTAGCTAAGAAAGGAAAATATAGGGCAGTATGTCAAGTGGGACTATACGCATGTAAATCAAGGCTTTGACCAAACATGATTCAAAAAGCTTTAATGATCATAAGCTTTTTTTAGTCTTAATCTGACTTTAAAGAACAAAAATTTAGACACAGTTGCAGCAAGCCTCTTAAAACTTTGCAGTTGGAAAGAACTGGCACCTATATCCATTATTTTGGTTACGAAAGAATGACACCCCACAACTCCCTCCACCCAGTGTTGCTAATACACAATGCATATGCTTTCTGTGTAGTCATAAATGATCAAGCAACTCTTATTAGATATTTACCTCTCTGGCTAATTGTCTCAGAGGAATGCTGGCCATCTTCTGTTTCCTTTCTGTGATCAAGTTGACAAACCTGCATGCATGTTACAGAAAAGAAAATTACTATCAAAAGCTGCAGAGAAACCTGGCACCCCAAAAACAAATTCCCTACATGCGGTGGTCCCAGAGATGCAAAGTGAACTTAGCTGAATAAGGACATCTGCCCAGGACTTTGTCACAAAGCACACAGGCCTTCAGAGCCCTTACCTTACAAGAGCCAGCCCGTAAGAGAGGATGAGCTCGTGTGACTTCAATCTGCCAGATGAATCCAGGACCTTGCAACGAATCAGTTCTGCGGTGCAATCCACCGCAAGAGGCATTTTTTGACCATATCTGGAGATAAAGGAAAACCAGGTGAGCAGTCTCACACAAATAGTTACCCTGCAAAAAAAACGCAGCTTTCTGGCTAGTTTTTGTGCTCTGTGGTACATAACAGCCCCAGAAACCGCATGTAGAGACAGCATCAAAGGCTTCTATTTGGAACAGTGATTACATGGCTACTCCTAGGGTTGGACTTGATGATCTCAGAGGTCCTTTCCAACCCGGCTGATTCTGTGATTCTATGATTCTAAGTACATGTTAAATAAGGACTTACTAATATGCTACACACGTACAGAAGATGCCTTATCTAGGCAGGTCCTCCATATGGATGTGGCAGAGGCAACACAGAATAAGATTTGGCGGCCTTGTACGCTCACCGCCTCGACAAACCAGCCCGTGAAGCTGCGGGCACGTAGGCCTTCTGCGTCCCCTGCTCTCCACGGGGTCACTGTGCGTCTGACAGGAGCTACATGCCCGGAGCCTCCACCTACCCGGCCTGCACACACTGCAGCGGCCGCGGAGCTGCCCCTGTGAGAGCTGCTCCCGGCTACCCGGCGTGCTCCCGGCTGAGGACTGCGAGCGCCGGGCCCAGCCTGGGACGAAAAGCTCAGAGGGGCAGCTCTGGGGACAGAGCGGGCGCTTGGAACGCCGAGGTCCGCATGGTGCTCCCCGCCCGTGCCGCGCGGCCCGTACCGGCTCTTCCAGGCCGAAACCCGATCCAGCGCGTCCTGCTGCAACCGGCTGTCTCCGCAGTACAGTCCCACCATCACCTGGTCCCACTCCGCCCGGCCCCTCCACGCCACCACCGTGCGCAGCGGCTTCAGTCGCCTGCGACCCGGGACCGGAGCCGAACCCAGCCGCCCACAGCGCCGGCCCGCCATAAGGCCCCACGAAAGGCCCGACGAACCGCCCGCCCGCGCCTGCGCCGCTCCAGCCTCCCGCCCCGCCCGCTCCCTCCGCCCCTGCCGCTTCCTGCCTGCGGGGCACCGGCCGCGCTTCCCGAGGGCAGTGGGGGCTCGTCCGGGGGTCCGCCGCGGCCCAAGGGGCGGGGAAGAGGTGCATTGTCCTCTTGTGCAAGTGCAGGGAGCTGAGGGACGGCGAGGACTGTCCGAGATCAGGGCGAGCGGAGCCGTGCGAGGAAGCGCGGCCAGATGCAGGCCTTGGGGGGCCGTGGAACAGGGTCCCTGCGGCGGGAGGCGAAGGCAGAGGCGGGCAATGCACGTGTCTGCAGGACCCTTCCGCACTCGGGGCTGCCGGGCATGGGGAGGAGGCAGCTCCCCGACCAGGTCACAACTACTGCCACCGCCCCCGCCCTGCCAACCTGCGCTGGGCGGATCTGCTCTTGCAGAACACTTAACTGCGCTTCGGTCCGCTTGCAACATTTTACACGTTTTTGCAGTAATCCATGTAATAAATCACCTTATTTTTTAAGGTTTTTTTAAAAAACTTTTCACTTATCTGTTTGCATAATCTAAGGATTACACTTGTGTTAGACTTCAGGGGAGAGGTAGAGCTGAAATATGGAATGGGAAAAAAAAGGTCTGGAGGTGGGATTATGCAGAAGCTGCGTGCACTGGTTTTGACAGTAGAAAAGCTGAGCATGCAGGTTCTGGTCCTGTCTCCAGCACCAAAAGGGTAGCTTGGTCCTTCAGCAAAACTGTCAGGACTTTACAGTAGCTTAAGCTTTTTTTGTTCAGTATTCCGAAGTAAGAATCTGTTAATCATCCTCACAAGCATTTTATGAACAACCTCTAAAGAAATGCTTATAGTGGAAAGCTAAAACTTCTCTTATATTCTAGCACAAATGTAGTTAATGAAGACACCACTCCTCTAATTCAGACTACATGAATATTCCTGAGTGCTTAGTTGAGACCGGTGCATCTGAATATGAGTGAACACGGAAAAAAACACAGAACTTCTGCCTTGTACAAAATATTTATCTTATTAAATACTGAAGATTATGGGAAAGAAATGCTGAATGAGTTCTGTTAAAATACTATCTTTGAAAAATGCCTCAGTTCATTGTAGCTTCACTCATCTACCCTTGAAAAGTCTACCTTGTTCTTTAGTGTTAATAAAAGTAGGCCAAATTGAAACGAGTTCATTACTCGAAGTATTAAGGTTGAGAGAGCAGATTTGACATTCATTGCCAAAGCCCCACAGTGCCTCATGCAGTGAAAACGAATTCTCAGAAAATGGGAGGGAGGGAAAAAAAGTGGAATAGGGCATTGGAAATGGAGTTGCACTTTTCATCTGCTTAAAAGTGTTCTGAGAGGACAAGGTGTTTATTGCAATCAAAGGGTCTTATTCAGAGTATAGGAACATCATGTGTCCTTTTGCTTGCCAGGTTATTTCTGGGTTTTAGAAATCAGTTGCAGTGCAAAGGTTGTAAAAGGCAAACAGTGCTGTGGAACAGATAAGATATATCAAGCTTGATCAGATTACCTGCTTTCAAAACCTTAGAGACATATCAGAAATCAAATTTAAAGGAGTACTTTTCATTCTTAGTCTCTGCGTAGAGGGAGAAGGATGTCAAGAGTTTAGTGCTTGTTATAGAGGCAGCAGGGAGCAAGATCGGAACCAGCATAGATTTCACATGCCTTTGGAATCTGGATCTAAGGAGAATTATGCTTGTGCTGTGTCTCTGTCAGCAGTGTTTGGCTATGAGGTTGCTCAGTACAGAATTGGGAGGTATTGGGCAAAGATGACTTGTTACCCAGAACATCCCACACAAGATTAGCAGCAATTTGCCATTCTAGTTTCTACAGCCTTGCTGTGGTGTTGGCTAAGACAAGAAGCCAGGATTGTCTGGATGGTTAGGGTGAGTGAGACTATTTGCACCCACAGTTGAAGTGCCAGTGGGGATCAAAGAACCAGACTGCTGTCTAGGTAAAAGGCCTAAATGGAAAACTTATTTTTATAAATATATTTGTCAGGCTAATAAAAGTAATGGCTTAAAATGAAAAATCTAGCAGGTGAACTGTGATTATACTTCCTCTGTGAAGGGCCATGAATCTGCATTTCATCTGTATAACTGAAAAGGAAGCCCCCAGAACCTTCCTGAATAGTCTTGCTCTTGCTGGAAGTAAAGAACATCCTTTTTCTACTTGCTTTCCGGAGAGTAAGTAGAAAGAAAGTAAGCACAGGTGATACCTAGAAATGGTCTTGGAATGTCAGCTGAAAGGAAATAGCAGCATTCCCTTCTTGACTGGGATCAGCAACAATGTACCAGCCTTCTTCCTGAAGTAATCAATGTCAAAAAATGCATTTAAAATCAGTGGGTAGAAAAGATTAAGCTTTGGGTCATCCAGAAATAAGGAAAAAGTCTTTTAAATCAAAAAAGAAGACAAGAAGATGGGAGGTCGGGTGGTTTTGTTTGTTTGCTCCTTTATTTTCCGTATTGTTTTTTTATTCAAATAAGCCATGGCCAAGGAGGAAAAATGCTCTGTCTGCCTTTCTGTGGCGTGATAATTTAATCTTTATTGGTCCTATGACATTTGAGCTCCACATGTTTTCCAAATACCATGGTTCTTTGAGATTGTTGGTAGAACAGTGGGTGGCAGAGCAGTCGGAGTGTATCTGGCCTGGCAGTTGTTGCTTTCTTGTTGGAGTACTGTTCCCTGGAGTGGGGAGAGCAACTACTGATAGGGCAGAGAACAAGGGAGAGGGGTCTGTGCATCTTATCAGTGTTACTGACTGATTTTGTTTTCTGACATCTATGAGACTTGCGCTTTGGCAACTAGCCATTGAACATGCCGTTTTCACTGAATTTGTCTCTGTTTTTCCCAGTCTCTTCTCCTTTCTTCTGGTTCAGAGTTGCTGCAATAGCACCAAGGTAAGATTATGAAACGGTGCTTCTCAGCTCAGTTCTCACATAGGGATTGTTGTGTTTAAGCAAGAGATATCTGGCATTCTAAGCAGATAAAGGCAAGTTTAGCTGGGATCTCAAAAATCACTGTGCTCTTTAGAGAGCTAGGCAACAGAGTCCAATAATATAACTCCGGATTTGCTGAGTGATGGATTAATTTAACCTGCTTAGAATCATGCTGTGTGGATTCCTATGCAGCAAGTACTAAACAATACCAGTACACTTTTAGTTCTTATGCTGAATCCTGCTCTAGTTGAAGTTAGTGGAAACTTGAGGGTGAAGCTGCATCAAGATTCACATATGTTGAAATTAGGAAAGACAGCAGATGGGCAGTAATTCTCTTCTGCCATGAGCGTGTGACCAAGCTGCAGCTTCCAGTGTTTTCTGATAAAGCTGAATGAAGTGCTATAGTGGAAGGATTGTATTGGGAATGAGAACTTTACCTCAAATGAGTTGATTGCACTGATTATCTACAGTATATGAACAAGTATGGTGAAACAGAGTTTGGACTGTGTGCTCTGTTCCCATGGGGAGAGGAAGAACAATGCAAAACAGATGTTTGTCATTTTGTTTGATGCATATCCTGAAAAGTGTTCAGACAATGTGTCCACAGAGCAAAGTCTAGGAACAGGCACTGAACATGATGGGGAAGGGCAGAAGTGCCTTCCTCCCTGTAGGAGATGCAGGTTTCAGGTATAAAATGTGATTAAAAGCACTGCAGTGAGGTACCCTGGAAATCCTTACTGCTTCAAAACTTGCTTTACTTTACTTCTTTTGTGTTCTTCTCTTTTCAACTGAAGATAAACAAGAGCCTGCTTCTTCCTTCTCCCTCACAGATGGACAACTCCAAGGAAAAAATCATCCTGAATATTGGAGGAGTCGGATATGACACATGCAGCAGTGCTCTTTGGACCTTCCCAGGGACCAAGCCACAGCTTGGTCTAACAGTCTAACAAGCTACAGTCTAACAGACCCTCATGCCCCAAGCATCTACAGCTATGATCCCACTACCAAAGAGTTTTTTTTTGGTAGGAGTGCTGAGATATTTAGCTCTGTGTTGAACTGTTATAGGACCAAACATTTCCACTGCCCCATTGAAACCTGCAGATCAGTCTTAGAAGAAGAGCTGATTTTCTGGGAAATAAATGAGACACAGCTAGCACCCTGCTGCTGGCTGAAGCTGAATAACAAAGAGGTGCAGCCAAAGGAATATGACATTTTTGATGAAGGTGAACAGACTGATGACCAGTGCCTCATAGTGCCTCCAGACAGAAAGAAGGGATTTCTGCTGGCAAACCAGGTGGCAGCCGAAGATTTGGTCTATATTTGAAAAACTCTTTTCTTCTTTCAATGCTAAGGTAACACTATAAGTGTAGATGGACACAGCCTGTGTCCTTTGGGATTACTGGAATGAGTCCATGAAAAATGCTAACAGGTTCATATTTTTGGTAGGTATGCTTTGAGTCCTGGATTAAAAAATGAAAAAAATTTCTTCTCACTAATAGACACCTTATTCTTCTCTCATTCTCTTGTTCCTGTTCTCTACACAAAATGCATGCCCCATGCTTCTTTAAAATGTCAGGCATGCAGAACAACAAACACAAGTCAGAGACTGCAGATAATGTTTTCTGTGCTGCTGGTATTTCTGGAGCCAACATTTGGTGCTGAAGAGGCCCTCAGTGTGAGTCTATCCACACTACTCCAGCTGTTGGACATCTCCTCACAAATGCCAATATAAGAATTCAGGTGTTTTTTTATTTGACTCCCATCTTCTCTATTATTTTTCAAATCTGGAAGGAGAAAATGCACTGCTATTTGAGGTGAACAATGTTGATTTGAGAAAGATTATTCTGGGATTGTATTGTGCCTGTGGAGGCAATCCTGGGGTTGTGGGCCAGTGAGCTTATGTGATACTTGTTTGTTGATTTAATTATATATATGCCTTTTCTTCCCTCTGAAGTGCTTGGCTTTCATTTCTCTACTGTTCATCATTGGAGTTGTCATCATATTCTCTGAGGAGACCAAGGCACAATTTGAGTTCTTTACTGCTAACTTGACCTCTGTTGGTGATTCTGAGGTCTTCCACAATGACCATGAACCCTATTACCAGCAGGCTGCCTACTTGCTTCATCTGGCTAATTTATGTCCTCTGATTTACTTTTGAGTTTTCTGTGCAATTTTGTTTCTGTCCAGACAAGAAGTTGTTCTTCCAAAATCCCCTGAACATGGTCGACTTCCTCTCCCTCTTCCCAGTATATATGAAACTCTTTTTGACTGGGCAGATTCATAGAATGCCAAGACTGGGGCTTTGGTTGGACTTTATTTGCATTGTCTGTATCTTCAAACACCTGAAGATATCCAAGCTGATAGAAATGCCACTGATGCTCAGGGTTCTGTGCTACACCCTCAAGTCTATCCTCAGAGAGATTTGCATCCTTCTGATGATTTTGGCCTTTGAGGCGCTCTTCTTTGCCTCTGTCTTCTTCTGTGGGGAGTTGCTACGTGGCCATCCTTCCTACACAGGGGAGCTGCACGCCACTGGCATTCGTGTTTGCTTGTGGTGGGCTTTAATCACATTCACTACAGTAGACAATGGAGATACTACCCCTCTCACCACAACTGGTCAAGTGACAGCAGCCTTAGCTGCAGTGTTTGGCATGTTAACCATTATCATCCCAGTCCAATTCCTCTTGGTGAAATTGAAAAGCTGTTACGATGTTGCTATCTTCAAACAGAGGCTGAAGAGAAGAAAGAAACATTAACACTTCAGAACCTGTGTTTCCGTTTGCTTTTAGCAATAAACCTTCAGCATGGTTTATTTCCTTTGGTGGAAAGGGAGTGCAAATAGTTCTTACTGCATTTACTTGCCTTAGCATATTTCAAATAATTGGTGAGCTTGCAGTCCTTGATACACAACTGATCAGAACCCATGGGTCTTTCCCATACTGTACTTCATCCCCAGCTTTTTTATATGCCACGGTTTCTCTCTCTATCCTGTAGCTGTTCAGAGACAGACTGCATTACAGCCTAGAATGTGCCCCACATAACCCAGTTCTGTGATCTGAGCTCACAGCATATTGCCTTAGCTGGCAAATAACTCATGATGTCATCTCTGCCCTCCATCGCCTGACAGACCATAATGTCATTTTGCATGCTGGGAAAGACGATCTGTGCATGGTCCTGCTCTGACAGCAATGAGGAAACATGGGTTCTGATTGGCAATTTTTAACAATGTTCTGTTTCCTTGTTTTATCTAAACAAACCAGTACATCTGATTTGCCAGAATCAGATGCCCATGTAAAGAAGACAGCAGGCCGAACTGTATACCTGTGGGCCTAAAAGCACACACTGTTGGATAACCTGCCTTGAGAGCTCACAAGTATTGCTGTGGCATCTTGGTAGCAGCAAGGGGAGCCCTCTGACAGCAAAGCCCTTTTGTATCTGCCAAAGTCAATGGCAACCTCTCCTTGACCTCAGTGAGATCACTTCCAGTGGATCAACACATTTCTATAGTTCTTGATTTTTATGTAACAGTCACTGAGCTATTAGCCAAAATATCTGCGTCTTTTTGCTGTTCAAAAAGAAGCACATCACCTACAGTAGTCCATATAATTTTAATGTAATTTACTTTCTTAAGGCATAGACATAAACCAGAAATATTTATCTTTTAACTGGATAGACTTGTTACATATGTTTAATTTTGAAATAACAAAAGTTTTAAGGTATAAGAAACCCCCACATCCCATTTTTTATATAGCAGAATGATGTGCTGAGATTATTTTTTTAATAAGTAAAAAAATTTATATACATATATATAATAACATTTATATATTTAAATTTCATCAAGGTTATTTAATTGCAATTTTGATTAAATTTTGTCACTATGATTTTTCTGTTCTGTAATATTTCTGAATATTATTTTAAGGCTACTTTGTTTGTATTGAAATACAAGGTAGCTTGCCTCTGTTCCAATGCAATTACAGTATGTTTTTTGTCTAAAGTGAAATTAAAAACCACTGCAAACAGAACACACTACAAAACACATAAGAAGCTGGACAGACGATATCAGGTGATAATATGCTTTTATTTTGAATCAGAATGAAAAGTCAAAAGCTGGATATCTCTTAAGAATCAGGTTGTCAGGATGCAGTGCGGGTCAGCAGTTCCTGGAAGGTCAGTCAGCGAGCCGGGATTCAGGCACAAAACCACAACGGCCAGAGCAGGACCCTCATCAGCCAGGCACCAGGTACATGGTGCCAGGTGAGGAGTGCTGAGAAGGGCAGGCCCAGATGGCAGCCAGACTCAACCAAGGCTCCTCATCATGAGGCAAATTTGTGCTGATGAGGAGTGAATCTGCAGACTCCAATCAGGATCACGTCCATTGACAGTTACAAGGGTCACCCAGTCCAGTGATCACCAGTCAGGTCCAGAGTGAAACAATCACTTTTAAAATACCACAATGAGACATTTTGATTGAGTAAACCCACTTGACTGAAATAAAGACAAAACAAGAAAAAACATCTACATGTTTATCATGCAAATACAATAATGTATTGATACAGATATAACATCCAAAACAAGAAAGATGTAATGAGACATTTTTTAGCTTATGAAAATTCTTCCATCTTTGTTGGTCAGAAAACTAAAAAATCCACTTTTCATAGAACCATGGAATATCTCGAGTTAGAAGGGACCCATAAGGATCATCAAGTCCAATTCCCTGCTCCTTGCAGAACTACCACATGACACTAAACCATATGACAAAGAGCACTCTTGACTTCTTTCATGAAAGTATCAGTAAAAAGAACCTTCTTGCAAACCAGCTTAGGATTTCCCAGCAAAAAATTCCTTTGCACATGCTGACCAGTGCTACCAATTTGAGCTGACCTCTGAAGAAGCATGGAATAAATACAAGTCCCGTCCTTTTTCATGTTCCCAATGCTCCCCACTGTGGAAGCATGAGGAGTTGCTTGTCACTGGGAAATGCTAACCAGCTTCACACAGCACAAAAGTGATGGGGAAATGGGGCCTGTGCTTGGCAATACAGCTTTGCCAACGAGGTCAGAGTCCTTCCACTCTCTAGACCACGCTTCTCTCTCATGGAGCCTCTTAGCTGCAGGTTTTCCAAGCAAGAAGAGCACTACAAGGCATTTGGCTTTACGGAGTGGTAAGAGGAAAGCATTGCTGCCTGCTGCTGTTACCCACTGTGAGAGTAGTCTGGGGGACACTTTGCTGATTACTCCAGTGCAGCCCAACTAAAGGAAGGGACTGAGGCTTATCCATGCTTATGACCTGCTTCTGTGGCCCTGCTGGGGAGCTGGAAATTATAGAATCACATAATCACAGAATAAGCTGAGTTGGAAGGGACCCACAAGAATCATCTACTTTAACTCCTGGCCCTGCACGGGACACCCCAACAATCCTACCATGTGCCTGAGAGCGTTGTCCAAACACTCCTTGAGCTCTGGCAGCCTTGGGGCCGTGACCCCTGCCCTGGGGAGCCTGTTCAGTGCCCGACCATCCTGTCACTGGTCACGAGTTTCCTGAGATGCAACCTAAACTTCTCCCAACTCAGCTCCAGCTGTTTCCTTGAGTCCTGTCACTGGTCACGAGAGTGAAGAGATTGGTACCTGCCCCTCTGCTGCCCCTCAGGAAGATGCTGAAGACCCCAATGATGTCTGACCTCAGTCTCCTCTTTTCCAGGCTGAACAGACCAAGTGCCCTCAGCTGCTCCTCATAACGCTTCCCCTCCCGACCCTTAACTGTCCTGTGGCCCTCCGGTAGCCTCTGACTGACTTTCAAGCTCTTTTGCAGTGCTTGGGTGGGAGTAGAGAGTCAGGTCTCAGGGCACAGGTGATCGAGGGATAGATGAGAGCAATATCATGGATATGGATTGTATTGGACCCCCAAACATGATTTTTATCTGTGTGGATTCCTTAACTAGCCACATCAGGCACTTTATGCTTAGAACTTACTATCTTCCTAGATAGGCCCCAGGGCCTTTTTTCTTAACCTCTTCCAAAACTCTGTCATCTTTCATTTTAAAATTATATAACTTTATACAAATTTTCTTACAGTGGGTTGAGGACCAAGCTGTTTCTGATGCCCAGCATGAAAAATAAATCTGAGGTCATAAGATCTCTGTTAGATCCCTACACACCTTGGCACTTCCACGTGGGCTTGGTTTCCTAACTAGGTTTCCAAAGAAGTCAGTTTTGTGCCTTCCCATGGCAGCCAAGCACTTCCAGACTAGCACTGTCCACTCATCACGAGCAGCAGAGAGGAAGAAAAGCCTTCTTTCAGCAAGGCAAAATGATCCATCCTGGTTATCAGCTTTCTTGCTCAAATGAGATTTTGAGGCATAACTGCACAAAGCAGCACTGTGCTGCTACTGCAAGTGGAAGCCTCATCAAGGTAGCCAACTGTGCTGTGTCCCAGACCCTTTTCTTGCATTGATTTGCCACTTCATATCCCCACCCCTTATGCCACCAAGTGGCAGCAAATTAACTGATGCAATTTGATCTTGTGACTTCTAACACAGTTGCAGAGCTTGTGAGGTGAGCAGGATTTAAACTGAGGTAGAGGACTTCTCACCTTGGCCACTCATCATTGTTGAATAATATTACCTACTAATTGCTTCTCAGCTGGTGACATGAAAGCAGTTAGAAATTCAGTACTCCTATCCCTCTCTTGTGAGTCTGTTTTCTTAACATTGTCTACACTCAATGGGATGACCTTCCAGTTATTTTTTGCCGTGTTAACTCCATAGCATCCCCAAATACTTCAAAGCATGTGCTTGCTGCCGTGCTTCTTGGGGTTTGACATGTGCAAGAAGTGAATGAAAGTTCCCAAATCCGGACTGGAGGACTCAGGACTCAAGAACAAACACCCTCAAGAGATACACTGGCTTGCAGATGATCATGCTTTTAATCTTTTGCTCACTGAAGTGCAAGTAGCACCCTTTCCAGATATTTCTTCCTTTTTGTGTTTCTGTGCAACTGTAGTACTGATCTCCTGGATACATTTAGATTTGAAGTCATTGTGCTTGTCCAAAAAGGTTTTCATTCTGAACTCACAATATTTGCAAAGAAGTGATGGAAAATCCTTGGTGACTGAATGGTGGGAGAATGTGTGTGTGTGTGAGGGTCTGTCCACTTGCTGTGGCTAGGCAGCTTGTAACTACTCTGTTGCTACCACATGTTCAACAAACCTGTTTTCAGCTTGAAGGTTGTGCCTGGAAAAACAGCTGCTTGTGGTGAGGCTAAATCTGTCCTACTTAACTTTCTGAGCATCCTTTCAGCTTACCCCTGCCTGCAGAGGAGCACTGAAAGAAACTGGTGAGGAGTGAATGTTATAATCCTCACAAAGGGCCTTAATTGTAGCCACCCTCCCTCCTGGTTGCCAAATTGCAGAAGTCATTCTCTAGTGAGGCCACCTTTTGTCTCTGTCTAAGAAGGAGACATGGATGATGTAGTGAGGTTGACTTTAATCTACTGCTTGGTTGGGTCTCTTTGAAACAAATTTCTATCCCACCATTTATTTGGGAGCAAAATATGAAGTGAGTATCCTTCCCTCACCCCAGCCTTGCATGAAGTTGACATTCTGCCTTCTGTGTTAGCAGTGTTAACGATCATATCCATATCTATTCATATGGTTCTTGGCAGCCAGTGTGGTTTCATAGCATATATCAGGATAGTTTTAGGCTATTGCTTTATGTCTGTGAAAAACCTTGTGACAGAGTGAACAATTCTCTTCCTTCACATTGCTGCCTCGGAGGTATATTTATTAATAATAATTAGAGTGCACAGGACTTCATCTTTAAACTGCTTCCTAAAGATGAACTAATTAGTCTGCACAGTTTACCAGTGAGTGAACCCTTACAATTTGTCTTTGGGATTATTAAAGGGAGGAAAGCCTCAACACCTCATTCAGCAAAGCATTTGAGATTGTGCTTCATTTCAAGCATGTCTGGTAGTGAAGTACATGTTTAAGTGGTCTTAAGATCCCAGCTACCTGCATGAGGCAAAATCTTCCTATTTATTCTGGACCAGGATAGACCCATGTTGGAAGATAATAAATGTGGGGGCATTGTTGAGATGGTCTTTCCCTCACAGCCCTGATTAGCTGCCTCAGATAATAATATAATTAGTAATAACATTGAAGACATAGACGCAGTAGCTTTAATGCAGTTTGTATCAGCTCATCACTGACCACAGATAACTATTTGAGTAACTTACGGTGGTAAAGTCACATCTTCATAGTTCCTGTTCCTTCTGCTAACTGCTGTTAATTGCACTTTACGCTTGCATCATAGATGCAGGGCGTAAGTGTCTCTGATTATTTTTTCTAAAAGGCTTCCTGTCTGTCTGCTCTTGGGCTTTATGAACTTGAGACCTGTGATTTCAAAATGCACCGAACAGAGCCATGTTGCTCTAAGGAAGATTTTCTGCAACTCACCAGTTTTGCTTTAGTGAGTGTCTCAGGCTTTACACTTTTCCACTTGGGAGATTTCTCAGCATGATTCAAAGCTGTCAGTGCTGCTAACGTTGCATGAATGGAGATAAATAGATGATAGAAATAAAATTATTTTATTTGCTACTCTGTCCCTTCCTACCCTGTTCACGTCTAGACTTACAGAACCACAGAGTCAAAGAATATGTTGGTTGGAAGGGAACCACAAGGATCATTGACTCCAGCTCCCAGCCCTGAACAGGACAACCCCAACAACCCCACTCTGTGCCTGAGAGTGTTGTCCAAACACTTCTTGAACTCCGACAGGCTTGGGGCCATGACCACTGCCCTGGTGAGCTTCTTCAGTGTTCCACTACCCTTTGGGGGAAGAACCTTTTTCTGATATCCAACCTGAACCTCACCTAACACAGCTCCAGCCATTCCCTTGTGTCCTGTCACTGGTCACGAAAGTGATGACATCGGTACCTGCCTCTCTGCTGCCCCTTGGGAGGATGTTGAAGAGCCCAATGAGGTCGCCCTTCCAGTCTCCTCTTCTCCAGCTGAACACACCAAGTGCCCTCAGCCACTCCTTATACGGCTTCCCCTCCAAAACCTTCCCCATCCTCAGGGCCTCCTTTGGATGCTCTCTAATAGCTTCATATCTTTCTTATACTGTGGTGCCCAAAACTACCCCAATACTACAAATGAGGCTGCCTCAGGTCAGAGCAGAGCAGGACAACCCCCTCCCTGATGCCTCCAGGACAAGGTTGGCCCTCCTGGCTGCCAGGGCACTGCTGACTCAGGGCCAACTGGCCAGTGACCAGGACCCCCAAGGCCCTTTCCTGGCACTGCTTTCCAGCCTCTCATTCCCAGTCTGTCCAGAGTCCTCCTTCTTGCCCTTCTTGAAAACTGGAACAATGTTCTTCAGCTTCCAGTCAGCTGGGACCTCCCTGGATTCCCAAGGCTGCTCAAAAATTATCAAGAGAGGCTTTGCAGTGATATCAGCAGCTCTTTGAGGATTCTGGAATGAATCCCTTCAGGCCCCAGAGATTTGTAGGGATCCAGCTGGAGCAGCAGATCCTGCACAATTTCAGGGTCAACTGGGAGTTGATCATTCTTGCAGTCATGGTCCTCCAGCTCAGGGCACTGAGACCCCCTTGTTCCATGTTGAAGACAAAGGCAAAGAAAGAGTTAAACACCTCTGGCTTGTCTCTGTCCCTGGTTGTGAGGTGACCATTCCCATCCTATAATGGGCCCATGTTATTTCTACACTCCCTTTGGCCATTAGTATGTTTGAAAAAAACTCTTAACAGGATGTGACAAGAAAGGAGCAGAAAAGGGCAGAAAAAGTAGCATCAGCTAAGCCTTCATTACCTCCATCAGCCAGGACTAGTGTGTCCTCATTCTGTGCCTTAGGTTCTGTCAGCTGTGCCTGAGGCTGAGGCTGTCGACAACTTAGAGGCTCAGCAAGGATAAACAAACACATCCTTTATTATACAACTATTTTTCAGCTCTGAAGTATAATTTGGACAGAGAATGATTCATGCCAAGGTTAAGATGGTGAACCCTCTCACTGGACAGGGGATGGCAGATGGATATCTCCCATACTGGACTCATGTTTTCCTCAGTCATGATGCAATGTCCTTCCTATTTGCAAAAGGAAGCGAATGCTCCACTTTGGGAGCTTGCTAGGGCCTGTTTCTGGGAAGGACAAAGTCATACCCTAACTGAGTTTCAGGGAGAGGACACTCATATGGCTTCAGGGGGGTGCCCTTATCACTATTTTGTGGTTGTATTCAGAGGAGCTCATGGCCAACACAGATACACAGCATACATAGAAAATAAGAATTTTAAAGCAGAAAGCCCACTCTTTGCAAATATATCAACAGAAGTTGCTGACGGTGTCAGAAATCCTTTCTCCTTAAGGATGGCCCAATGTAAGACACATACCAGGTTGCAAGACATGAAAATCCTGTGTCATGGAAAATCCTGTGTCCTGGAAAATCAGGAGAGCTCAAGGAATAAAGACAGGGCTTCTGTGTGTCTCTACCATTTCCTCTCAGCCCGGTAAGTTCACATACAGTCTAGCAAGAGACAGGTTAGAAATTAGCCTGACTGTACACTGTGCTGCTCCAGTATTTGTTTCTGAATGCTATGCAACATGGACCTCTTTACCTATAAAAAGTCCAATTCTTTCCTGAACAGAGAGAACTACTGTGGTCCCAGTGATATCATCCATCAGGTCAAATGTATACTGTGCAACAAAAAATCGCTAAAATTATTTACCTTTTCAGTTTCATTGGATACCTTTGGCTTGTGACAGAGTGTAGAAAGGAGATCACAGCTTATCCTGACGTATGCTTCTTTTACACATTGTCATTTACAGAAAACTTCTTTAATATTTGCAATCTTTCTCATCTCAGACGTCCTTCCACCTTGGTGTAAATGACCTGTCTCTTCACACATTCTCCTTAAGCTCCAGAAATCCTGATTATCTGCTCTAGAGTTAGCCCCTACCAACTACTCCTTAGTGTCCCCCAACTCGGAGCTGCTTGTGTGCACTCTGCTAGCCCAGTGCCATAGCAGTGAGCTGGAAGGATATAGTGATGTTGTACCCTTCAAGGAAACATGAACTGTCCTGAAGCCAATTAGTCTGTTTTAACTCATTGGAATCCCTTGTCTTCTGGATACCTCCTTACATCTTCCTCCTTCTTCTCTTTGTATTAGCAAGTTGGAAAGGATACAATATCTAGCATTCATACTGTGCATCTGTGGTCCAAGTATGCCTGAAGCCCAGTCCAACCCTGGCACCTTCACTCACCTTTGATTGAAAACTGATGTTTGCCACAGACGGTGGTGCTGTCTCTTGGTAAAGGTCTCTTGCATCCTTCCTCTGACCCAAACCCTGAAAGCGTGGCCTCCTCCTCCTTGGAGTCCGTAAGCCCATGC
This sequence comes from Cephalopterus ornatus, assembly GCA_013396775.1. Classification (NCBI taxonomy): domain Eukaryota; kingdom Metazoa; phylum Chordata; class Aves; order Passeriformes; family Cotingidae; genus Cephalopterus; species Cephalopterus ornatus. The sequence goes on from VZRE01016029.1 coordinate 67,343, forward strand.
TATATATTTTCAGCTGTGCCTGTGTGGCAGGAAAGTTCAGAAGCAAAACTTTGCCAGGGAGATCTTTTCTGTGACTCATCTGTGCTAGGGAGGGGAGAGTTTCTTTTTCATGTCTCAGCTGGGAGCGGTTCATCCTCCAGTTCCTCAGCAGTCCAGTTTCTGTGTCTGGGCTGCTGCAGTAACACAGAATGTGTGGGGCCAGAGAAGGAGGACTGTGCTCTCTATTAGTGATTTTAGGGGAATCATCTTTTTTTTAAAATATGCCTTTCTGTCTCCCCTTTCTCTCCTCACCTTTCCTTCTTCCTCCTTCAGTGTTGACACCTTGTAGTATTTTAATCAGAGGAAGCAGATATATCAAGGAAGTCAATGGCAGGGGCGAGGTGGGGGTGGGGGGGGCAGAGAGGAAGAGGAGAAAAATCACATCACAGCCCAGTCTGCCAGTGTAAACACTTGATGATTTCCTGTTATTGTAGCCTAAAATGTACCATGACATCATTTGCGGGCCTCCCAGAATCACCCAGAAGGAGGAAAAGCCAGTATTCCTGGCCCGCCCCCAGTGTGAATCCATGGGATTCAGACCCTATAAGGCAGTGAAGGTCTGCAAGCAGCAAAGATAATGTTTCGAAAGCTTTCTTGTTCTTGGCAATGTGGAAATTTCACAAACAGGAAAAACTGCTTTTACTTTTCCTAAAGGGGAACCGTTTATGCCTCATGAAATATTGATGCCTTGAACCATGATTACTTTAGAGGCAGAGCTGAAATATACAAAATGTTCTTAGTTGAGGAAAAACACAGGGAAGCCCCTCACCAAAATCCTATCAGTTCATCATTACCAGACACCTGCTTTTTTATAATACTCACTTTCATTCCAAATCACTCTACAAACAAGGCAGTTAAGTCAAAAGCTGTGGATTATATAAAACAGTTCAATATATTAATTTATAATTTTGAAAGGTGAAGCTAGCCTTCAGTATAGCAGAGTTGCCAGTGAAATGTTCTTCCCCCTTTTCTGAGCATTAAATCAATTCCTGGAAATTGAAGACCCAAGCTCTTTTGAGCCTGGATACACAAACTCTTCTGGAATTTGACCCAGCAAGTCAGATTTGTTGCCGTTAATCCCAAATCACTGCACTCAGACTACACCACTGTAAGGAAGAACTCAATCAGATTCACAGAGATGGGCTCTCATAACTTTTCTGAGAAGGATAGTAATTAGGCTGAATTTCACAGCATACCCCTTAGCTACAATCTCTTTGAGCAGACTTTCAGTTAGATAGTCTTTGAGATATCTGCAAAATTTGTGTTTTTTCTTAAACAAGGTAACAAACAGTGTAATATGTAATCATTTGGACTCATACCCTCCCTTGCACACCTTCCAACTGCCTGGCAAACATCAGCAATTACACTGCAATTTTTTGTTATTGAAACATGAGAAATTAGTGTTTTCGTAATATAGGTAAGGAAAATGAGACACTGAGATTAAATGAACCACTACTTTACAGAATAGAATGTATTGTCTTAATCTGAGTTTAAACCAATCCTACACCTCCAAACGGTATCAGAAGATTAGATTCATTTTACCATAAAGTAGACTTGAAAAGTCAGAAGAGAGTCAGCCAGAGAAGAATACAAACAAGTATAATAAATGAAGCACATTTGGAACTAACATTAAAAAGAAACACAATGGTCTTGTAGTTTACTGAACAAAAAAATAACAATCGTGTAAGTTTTGCTGGTTTTACTTTCACTTGGACTTGCTGGAATACAAAAGCGGGCTGTTGCCTATGAGCTGTTTTTGGATACAAGAACCAAGCCATTCAATTCTTCACCATATTAAGCTCTTCTCAAAACTATATATACAAGATGATTACCACTTATTAAGTAATTTGCTCTTCATTCCCAGTGCTGAGGGGTGCCACACTGGGAACCGAAGTGAACTTGAATTTATGCACAGCTATGCCAGGACACTGTATCCAATGAAGTCAACAGCCAGGTTCTAATGACAGCATCAGGACCCTGCATATTCATTCATGCCTAGCTGTACGGTGAGCAGGGAACCAGGAGAGCAAAGTGCTCTTGCACTGCTGTGATAGCTGTCAGGTGTCAAGGCCTTGGATTAACTTCTGTTATTCTGTGTGTCATTTGGGGGCTGATGCTCTCAGGTGGGCTTGGCAAGGCAGGGCAGGAGAGGAGATCCTTTTTCTAAGCACTGAATTTTCCAGACCTAGAGTGCAGTTATTTTGTCTCTGGGATTTTTGCTGAATCCTATGAAAACTCATGGCAAGCACAATGACAGGGGACTCCGCAGCAGGGTGAGACCTGGCAGAGGGTGGGTGATCACAGCTCTGGTGTCAAGGGATGGGGAGCTGAGGAGATTTGTTGGGTGTGAATGTTCATCTAAGATGCTGGTTTGTGTGTTTCTAGGATATCGATCCATTGTGCAGGAGGAAGTCTGGGTAATGTGCTGAGTCCCATTTCATTCTCACAGCACAAGGACGACATCCCTACATGAGGCTGTTCTTCACTTGTTGCAGGCTGCTCCAGTGCTCTGCAGGATGGGATTTTTGACATAGGTACTCTTTGCTGCTAAATATTTCCCATTCTGGATTTATGGCATGATGTGATACCATGTTTTCTGGGTATGACAGAGATAAAAATGGCACAGTACTGTGATGTAGTGTGACTGGGATTTGTGAGAATACTTCATTCGTTATGACAAATATGAAGTGGTGCAGAGAGAAGATCAGTAAAAATGTCAAAGTAGAAATGATAGAAATTTAAGTTATGATGAGAAGTTTGGGTGAGGAGCAAGCGTACTTGATTCCCACTAGTTTGTACAGGATTATTTCTGCTTATAGCTGAGGTGAATCATCCTGGAAAATTTGACTCAATTTATTGAGGAAAGCTAGGAAAAAAATAAAGTGGAAGAGAATGTGGAAGAGCAATCATTCACCAGGGCAGTAAATCTAGATTTAAGACTCTAAGTATCAGACCAGAAACACTTTGGCCTGGTGATACAAGGAGCCCGTCCAGAGGTGACTCTTTCTTCTGGTTCAAATTTATTAAAAAGACCTTGCTGAACTTGTTGGTTCCAGGAAGACAGATCAAACATCACTTGTCCACGTCCCTACAGATTTATGCCAGATCAAATCTCATCTCTGCTGAATTGTGCTAGCATTAAAACATGAAGTCAGCAAAACTCAAAATGCCCTAGCTAATCAGACACAAATGTCCTGCCTGCTTCAGATGAAAAGTTTACTGTCAATGATCCAGAACTGTGTAGATCCTGTATTAGTGTTCACAGAAACATAGCTTGTATGAAAAGAAACCTTCTAAAAGGAAATAAATAGCTTATTTGTATTTTGTTGGTCTACTTCCTCTAAATTCTTGAAAATGGAAGTTGTCATAAAATTCAGCTAGAGGGAAACTGACACACTTCACATCTATGGTTTGGCATAGATTCAGCTAATTTGAACATATATTCTGTCTTCACACTTGGCCTTCTATGTTCCCTGAAGTCAATAGACAAAATTTAAATGGCAGGTAGACAGATATAAAAGTAATACCAGTGCTCAAGAAAATGGTCCACGTGAATTAACCTGAGAGGAACACAGGGACGGTGTTGACTTTTTAAGCTTTGTTGTTTATTGGTGTATTTTTGTTTTGGTCTGCTGTGGACATGCAGAGACCCAAGGGAGGGACTGAACACTGTTCTCTGCTATCAGTTCTACTGGTGTGGAAGAGTCAGGACTGGTGAGGCCTTGTAGGCCTTGGGAGGCAGAGAATGCCGACGGTTGTTTGGGGTGATTCTACTGTCTCAAGGAGAGTAGTAAGATTTTCTTTTACTAGTTCTTTATTAGTTGCTCCTGAGTTTAGATTGTGCATATCTGTTTTGGCCTTTCCCTTTCCCTTTTCCCTTTGGAGAGGGTGTTCAGAGTCCCTTTTATTATGTACATAATATTCTAACTGTATATAAGTGTAAATACATATATATATTTATACAGCTTCAGTTTAGTAATTTCAACTTTTCAGTAGCTTTTCCCTTCTCCCCTTCCCTTGTGTTCATAAGAGGGGGAGAAGCTGCAAACTGTACGTTTGAACATTTGGTGGGAAAGCCAAATTCAAACCATTACAAACACTCACAGTAGGGTGTGGTTGTGGGACTCATAAAAGTAGGTTAGTCCATGTAGGTTTGGGGGCAAGAGAAGGGGACGTCTGCTACATTTTAATGCTAACAAGCAGGGTATGTGATGTATCATGTGGTATAGGAATCCCTTCAAAATACACTATTTCAATTAGTTCAAAATCATCTGCATCTTCGTGGAAAGGAGGAAAAAGCCTGAGGAAAGCAGAATTTTCTGTGGTCATTTGTGGTGGATAAAGCAGCTTCCTAATTTTAGTCTGTTTGCAGTAGGTGTCAGCAGCCTGCATGTCTTCAAGCCAGTGGTTTTTTCTGCATCCATGAGAGAAATGGGCCGAGTAATCCAAGGCCAAGGAATATCTTGGGAGATCAAGTGCTCATCAACCCAGAAAAGTAGGTGGGCACTGTTTTTTTGACATGTTTTTATCTAAGGAACAGGATCTTCTGGCTGGAATTAAAGGACTAAAAGGTCAGGCTCAAGGCTTTCACACAGGCAGTGGAGTTTGTGAGTGGTGAGCATTGCATTGTTTTGACATCTCCTTGTCCTGTTGTACAATATTGACACCATACATCAGGCTTCGGTGGACTGAGCTTTAACTGTGCAGAAATGTGCAGTTAAAGTATTACCACTTGTATTCAGAAATACAAGAAGCTACTCAGAACTTGTGAGCCAGTCCCCCAAAAATCGGTATCAATTTTCTTCTTGTCTTGTGCCTTTTATTTGTCCAGAGAAACAGGCCTTATGTTGCCTGTTTATTTACTGATAGCAGCAGTGCTGGGGCAAAGGATTTAGCTTCCTGCATTGAAGAGATTGGGCAAAGATCTGGAGTGTGAAATCTCTTCTTGTAATTCCTGCAAGTCCTTAGCAGTGTTTTTAACAGTATTTTTAATTCTTTCCCACCATAAGATCCCCACATGCTCAGTTCCCCAGGGACCAGTGGTTTGACTAATAAGATAAAAAATTGTTCTGAATAAGGCAGGTTCCCTGTCAATCCCCCAGAATATTCATAATACCAAATGAATCCTGGGAAGTTGAGTAATGCCACAGTCTTTTTCGCCTTTGGCCCTTAGAGTACATTGCAACAGTTAATTAAGACTATCAGCATCCCAGTAATTAAGCATTAACTAGGGAAACTGAGGCAAGACAGAACAACTTGTGGTAATTCCTCTTTAGATTAATGAGCCATGCTTTCAAAGCAATCAATTTTCTCAGAGAGAAGGCATCAGCCCTGGCGTGGATTAATGAAATACTATGTGGTGTGGTGATGTACTTCACAATTTTTGCATGTTGTAGTGGTGCAATACTCTGTATTTTTTGCTCAGAGATGCCCTGTGTTTCGTAAAAACCTAAGAAAAATAAATGATGCCATCTGTCATGTCTGTGTCAAACTGGGCCAAGTGGTGTGTGGTGCATCATCATGTTCTGCCACAGGGAAAGGAAAAGCTGGGTGCAGAGTGTGTGTAGAGTTAAGCTTGCACGGCGGTGCACTCTCCCACAGTCATGCAACCCTGACTGGCAGATCACACCACATAGTGTTAACAGGGTGGGAGGGAATTCCCTTCACTTGTGACTGTATCAGCTGGGTGGGAGAGGTAGCATCAACATTCCCAGAATAGACTCTTGCTCTAGGCAGCTCCTTCACAATGAATTTCTGGGTTTGAGTCTACTTCATGTTCTAGCCCAAAAAGAGATGCAATACTTACCTAGACAACATTGTCATGGGTCAGGGTTTGGTGTTCACCTGGAAAAAGCCCTGCCATCTGAGCAAGAGCCAAGAGTAATGTCTTCAGTATAAAATGTTCCTTTATTGGAATAAAAATGGCTGGCAATTGCCTGTATATTTTTAAGGTTTCCAAAAATAGATCTAGGTCTCAGGTAAAATGAATGGAGACAAGGCTAAAATGTAAAGAACCAGTAAAGGGTCATTTGTCTGAAATGGTTAGTGCTGAGATCATCTTCCACCTTATATGCCACTACCTGGAAACATAGGCCAGTTTTCTGTTTCCCCTTTATGACTTTCTGAGCCCTGTTTTTCAGTTCAATGGGGAGAATTGACCTAGTGTTGAGACTGAGCACCCCCTCCCCGCTCTGCTTCTGTTCTGTAGGAGCTGGAGTGCCTGCAGCACCAAGTCGGTCTTGCAGCCTTGGTGAGGCAGAGGAAAGTTAGATTATATTGCAGATGCTCTGTGTGTAAGGGAGAGAAGGTTTTCAAATGTCTATGGCAGGTGAGAGAGAAGGTCCCTATGAGTGGGAACAGGGGCTAACTGGAGGGTTGAACTTCTGGGGAGCTGCACTTTTCTGTTCCAGGAGGAATTTGATGTCAATCAGTAAAGCCTTAATGCATGGGTGAACCTATGACATTTTGCAGAGGGGAGAAGGAGAATTTTGAAGCCAGCTTCGAACTGCAGTTTGTTGCTAAGTGCACCTGTGTCTCCCAGGAATGGCCTGAGGCTGAAGGTGCTATTCTGGCTGCATTTGAGACTGTCTTCCTTTGAGGTTACTGTTCCCACAGAGGTGCCAGTAAATCTGCATGTGTCCTTGCTCCCTAACTTAGTTCGGCCACCCTGTTCCAGATTAAAATCTATTCTGCTAAAAATGTCTGAGTAGGTTCAATAGACAAACAAGCAAGTCTGGATCATTTTGTCAGGTAAACATGTCTACATTAACAAGTAGTGTGGTGTAATAAGAGCAGATGTGGAAAACGAAAGGGCTGCTCCTTGGTATTTAACATTCGCACTAAATGTGCTTCAGAGTGAGATTATTTTGGACTTGCTCTGTTCTGGTCCAATTAACTGAATGCTTGCCAATAGCTGGCGCACTATAGGTACAATCCTGGAAGTATATCACCAGACTCACAGGGAGAGATGAGTGGTGTGGGCTGTACAGCGAGTCATTGTGCCTAGTCCTCCCTTCTCCTGTGTACCTTTCAGGGGCATCACTGCCAGTGGTGGATTTATATGCTGGAGGGAATGAGGGACTAGGAACCAGAGCATCTGGCAGATTCAAATCCCCGGATTTTCCAAGCAGTTGCAGCTGTTTCTGCCAGGGTGAGTGGACAAGCCAGGAGGGGAGATGTTACAATGTAATGAGATCCATTCTGTGAGGGGGAAAGGGGAGCAGATAAACGGGGTCACACATGCAGTGACCCATCTGCCCTGTCACTGCAGCTACATGGGAATGGAATTATTTCTGCCTTCCTGGATGTGGTGTACTCTCCACTTCCTTTACCTCTCTCATCCTTGCAGCTGGAGAATCACTGCAAAAAATTACCGCGATGCTCAAAGCATAAAGGTGTTAAAGAGGCAAGGGTGAATGGAAAGAGTGATTTTGTTTGTTTGGGTAAGAAGATGCTTTTTATTTCTAAATACAATCAAACAGTAAAATGATCCAAGATTGTCATTGAAGGCATTTCACTGTGAACCTAAAGGCATTCAGTCTGAGCAGAAAGAAAGCAATAAGAGCAGGAGGAAGAAGTTTAGCTGCTATTCAAACAGGAGCTCAGAACCTGACTGGTTAATTTTACATAGACTCAATCCAGGACTACTGTGTGGTGAAGGTGTAGTTCTCATACTATGATAACAATTTCATTTTGTGCCTCCCTTTACTTATGTGAATTAAACTGAATTTCAGCCCTCTGAAATACACCTCTAGTAAGAATTTGGACTCTATCCTCTGTCAAAGCTATTCAAAGGGGAGCTCAGGTTACTCATCATTAGTCAAAAAAACTATATGCTGACGAAACAGCCCCTTGTTTAAGTGCTCATGCTAAATAATTCTGATATGTCAGACCAAATAATTTACCTGCTTTTTCTGCTTAAAAGAAGGTCCTACAGAAGGTTGGATGTAAATGAAACCAAGACCAGAAATCCTCAGTGAAATACCAAACCTCCTCCCAGAGGAATGCTTAATGTCATCAGGTCTAATCTAGTTCTGAAACACTTTAATATTATTTGGGATCTGAGCAGTCTGGAAATAATAGCATTTTTGAGGCCCTGGGTAATGTTACTCATTTCTCCAGACTCCTGCAAGAAGGATCTTTAGTCAGCTGATAATTTTATCCCTTAGAATCTCATTCTGAAATCAGGAGGAGAGATAACCCCTGCCTGTGGCTCTCAAGGAATGTGGTTGTTCTCACACATGGCTGGGCAGGGAGGGCTCACCAGAGGGCTGCTGGATGACACCACTCCTCCTCAGCAGCTGGCAAAGCAGAGGTCCAGGGGAAGTGAGGTCTTGGTGTAGTACTTCTGCAGCAGGAATTCCTCATGGTACTGTGGCTGGAGCTTGTTTCAGATGTCTTGTCCTCCACCACAACGGGGAAGGGGAAGGGGAAAGGAAGAAGCCAAAGAAGAGAAGCATAGAGACTTGTGTCTCTTACAGGGATCCCTTGTCTTTCGAAGTGGCATGAATAGTATTTTGTTTGGCTATTGCTATAACTGTTAGGGAAGAAGGACAAGAGAAGTGGCAGGGGTGAGAAAGAAGTGTCTGTTATGCTGTAGCATTTGCTTTCCTTTGTCTTGCCTCTTCAGACTCTCAGAGTTTGAGACTCTTTGGCACAGGGTTTATGACTTTCTGCAAACATGGCCAATGCCTGGAACACTCCGAGTGGGAATACAGTCGCTTCGGATTTGATTGTTCCACTGACACAAGGCTTCATTTGCATCATGGCTTCTTGTCATTAGCACTACGAAGAAAACATTAGGACCCTGGATACTAAACTGTGGCACTTCAAATTTGGCAAGGAAATAGCTAGACTTCTATCATCTAAAGTCTTATCATCTTTATGAAAAAGAATAATGTAATTCTCCAAACAGTTACCTCAGTCTTATGAAGGAACATTGGAATAGAAGTCCCAAAAGAAGAAGAATCGGGCTCTCCCCAGCATATATGTTGTCAGCATGGAAGAAGTCTCCACAGAGTCACTTGAATTCAGTGAGAAAGCTCACACATAACATTCCTGGATCCAAACCTGGCAAGAAATCACAAGCAAGTGACTTTATTATTCTGGATGTCTTCTGTCAGTATCTGTTTCTGCAGGAAACAAATGGAGCCCTTTCATGGACCTGTCTTGTCGGACCTAGCATAAGAAAGTCTCAACATAAAAATGAGCCAGAAAAGGAAGAAAACTTTGTGACACAGGCTCTCAGGCACCTGTGATTTTCTGTACAGGAAAGTTATACTGGTATACATCAAGCCAATTATACTGATGGGTTTCTTCCTATGTAGGCACAGCATAGAGATTCTAGTTTAAGTGAAACCTGCATATTCAGGTGAATGAAAGCTCATGGACCCCGTTTCCTTCTCCTGCCAGCTGGGCATAGGAATAGTTTTATTACTCTCTATAGTATTACTCTTGATTTACTTCAGGGTGAGCCAAGGCCTTGTGTCTTGCAAAATTAATTTTTCTTTTTCTTAGGCTGAGAAGTATTCTGGATTTTCTCTTTCTCACGCAGTGCTGCATGGTTAGGAAACATGACATTGAAAAGCAAATCAATGCATTTTATAAGCATAAAATTTATTTGTATTATATTACATAAACATTCACAACGGTATTAATCCTTGGGGAAAAATGAGAAACTTCTTTTCTGAAGACCCTGAGGATTTAATTATGGGTATTTACAAGGCACTTTGAGATTTTTTGAATGAACTGCAATTTTTAAAGACATACAAAGTGTTATTATGTCTCTGATATCAGTTCCCAGCATACCTCAGTTTAATATTAATCCCAGCAGAATACTATAGTCAAATCAAAGAAAACAGTTTACTCAGCAGCAGTCTGTGTTGAGTTGAGCTTGGTTTGGCTTGCTTTATTCCTATTTTATATCTCAATTTATATCTTAAATTAACACAATCTTCATTTATTCAGGATGCTGGGGGAAAAAAAAGGAGGTATGAAGCACAGCTAGCCTGCATAGGCTTTCCATCAACCAAGATGGCTTAAAGATTAAAATGTTTAGCAGATTTGACAAGAAGACACAAAGTCTTAATAATAAGGCATGTTTCTACTTTCCTTTAAAATTAAGACAATTTCATGCAAACATTTCATTTCCTTCTTCTGAGTACAAGCTGATACCTTTAAAAAGAAAGGCTTTTTCCTGAGAGAAAACAGGACTTGGTTTGCTGTTTGACAGTTATGTTCAGAGTCCCAAATGAGAAGAGATGGCATCTTTAAATCCCCATGAAAATACTGGACCTTGATTTCCTCCATCAGTGGTTGCAAAACACGGATGGCAGGGGCAACTTCGGCAGGTGGCCTGCCGCTGGTCCTGCAACTATTCTCATCCATGAATTTGATTGCTCATTTATATTGTGTGGTTATGGTGGTGGCCTTGGAGAAGCCTTGAAGACCAGAGGCGGCTTGCTTGCCGAGCTTCAGGGAGCCACAGTCCCTTGGGCTTTTGAAGCACCTGGAGCTGGAAGTGTGTTTTTCAGTCAAAGGGATAGCTGTGAAAACCTCTACAGAACAGGAGGTGACCGGCTGCGCCAAGGACCGAGGAGCCCGGGCTTAGCAGCGCCCGAGCTGCATCCGCAGGAGGCACAGAAGCGTCCGTCACAGGTCAGCGCTGCAGTCTTTGAACAGTGCAATCGCCGATAATACAGCATTATCTTCTTAAATAGTCCTTTTATCAAAGACCAGAAGTCCCAGTGACACTGATCCGCGCATAAACCTCAGCGGCCGGGGCTCTCTCGACACTGGCTCAGGGGCGCTGGAAGCTCTCAGCGCTTGACCCGATGGGCTCCGCGGCAGCGCCCGCAGCCGCGCCCCTCCCAAGCCGCCTGGCAGGACCCGGCCGCGGCGGGGCGGGGGCGCCGCGGCCGCCTACG
>VZRE01016029.1:78686-122868 GCA_013396775.1 Cephalopterus ornatus
CCCCCCGCCCCAAAATGTCCGTCAGAGCGCGGCGGGGCCGCCGCCCGCCCGCGTGTGCGCCCCGGCCGTGGGTGGGGGGGCGCGGCGGGGCGAGGCTTCCGAGAGCCTGGGGGGAGCTGGCGAGAGCTATGGCCGCCTCGTGTGCTCTGCGAATAGGAGAAGTTGGGGTTTTCACAACTTGTAATTAGTCAGTTTGAGTTGCCAGGGAGCCTTGTCCCAGCTTGACTCGAGGTATTTCTTGCCTGGAGAGATTTTGGGACTTCAGAAAGTCCGGTCAGGTCCGTACTTGACTCTCCTCGCGGCAGGAGTTCGGTGACTAATGAGGAGCATGGGGTTTTTCCATTCAATTTCTCCTGGTTGGAGTAAAAATTGGTTCCAGTTCTTCATTGATAAAACAGGAAGGAGGAGGCTGGAAGTCTCTGGATGTTTCCTCACTGGAGTGGTCTGAAATGGCCAAAGAACATCAAAGGTTTAAGCTAAGAGTCTGTGGTTTATATAAAGGAGAGAAAAAAGGTCCTGAACAAAACCCCACCCCTATGCAAATGGCAGTTGAAAGGGAATCCACCCTGATTTTCCTTCCTTTTTGTTTTTCAATAGTTAAATTTTATTACTATAAAATTGATATTAAATGCCTGTTTGTCTGACTTTACTGTTCCCGGCGTCTTAAATGCCATCTCTCTGAGACAATAGCTGGATGCTGATGGTTATTTAAACATCAGCATCTTAAAGGATATCAAACTCAAGCTACTTCAAGGTTAAGACAGTATTTTCTGAAAGTTTAGGAAGGCCTTTCTTCAAACATCGGCAATGATTAGTGAAGATTTGCTTACTATAAAACCTAAAATACAGGCAACAAGTTCAGTAAGATTAACAGAAGGAGCACAGGTTAGGGGACTTCTGTGTAAAATGCAGTTGAGACCTTTTAGCCGGAGAGTTTACAGTCGTGATGGGTGACTTCTTTCAGAGTGAATCGTTGAGAAAGTCCTGAACGACTTGCTGAGAGGCGCGGGAGGTGGGGTTCCCAAGCACCAGGCTGACTCTGAACGCAGCCTGGGAGGTGCTCGCTGCAGCCTCTGCTTCTGCAGACACACCCAAGGCCGGGTTCACCTTCTCGGTCTGCTGCTTTCTGGTTTTGACAGAGCGCTTCTGCTTTCGGAGCTTTTAAAAACTGTAGCATATAGAGAAATGCAAGTGCTTTGCTGTAATGCTGTGTGTTGCACGCCATGGATTCCTCAGAAAGCGGCTCCAGTGTCTGTGCCTGTTGAACTGCAGGCCTCCTGCTGTGTCAGCCTTCGTTTCCTGCCCCATCTGTCCTGGTTGCAGACCCAACTGAACTAATATTTAAACATTATTTTTTGATCTGTGCTTTGCAGGAGCAGGATATGCTGGCATAACTGTAATTTCTTCATATGAAATAAATATGACTACTAGTGTGCTAGCCTAAGATTTGTTAATAGCTGCTTAATTAACAAAACAGTAAAATGCAAATGATTTTCTCAATCAAGGAAAAAAATCAAGGTCAAACGTGGATGAACCTGGGTAGTTAGATATAGTTATATGTGGGCTTCATCACAAAAATAAATCCATTGTGAAGAAGACAGATGGAGGAAATGTTCCAGGGAGCAGTTCTGGCTGGGCAGGAAAAACATTTGTGTCTGAACTGCTTGGTAGCCCTTATCATTCATCTCACCAGGCTTACAGAAACATGCTGCTGCATGGCTTGAGCAGCAAAAGCTGTTGAGTTCTGAGTCCCTACTCCTCTTCAAGTTAGGCTAAATGTTAACACGTGTAGCTAGAGATTTCCATTTCATTATGAGAGGTTTGCTATGAGTGGCACTATGCTGTGTAGCACTATTAATAAGAATCCAAGATTAACTCTGGTAACCCTTGAACTAGCGTACATGATTTGCTGTTGTGACTTGTAATGTCTGCACGATGAGGGGGTTTGGTTGCTGGAGGCCTGTGTAGAAAGTCCGTCATGGATCAATCTGCTGATCCTGCTATGCTCTTAACAGGAAAGCCTCACTTTTTCATCTAGAGGGATCTTACAGTTAAGCAGCCAACTGTGGTCTAAATTTTTCGTGTTCAGAAAAGTTTGCAAGGTATAACAGTTAAAGCAGGCACCAAAGAGGACATATAATTACCCCCCCCATGCTTTATATTGCAGAGGGTGGAAGTACTTGAATGCTAAAAAATGTCTTTCAAGCTGTTTTCAAGCTCTGAAAAGTCTCTGCCCCAGTTGTGAGCAGTCTGTTTATTTGCCATGAGTAGGCTCTGATTTGCCCTGACTGGTGCTCTGGTTGCTCACTGTAGTGAGTCACTTTAGGCTGGTCAGTGTTGGAAGTCACGTTGCTCCAAATCCTGATAGAAGTGAATCAGCTGTCATGTTGGTGGATAGTCTAAGCCCCATAGTTAATCCCTTGAACTTTAGTATTACAAAAAACATCTTAGTTGTCAGAGTGGGAGGGAAAGTGAACTTTTTTTTTTCTTGTACCAGTCATGCCTATTTAACGAATGGGCTGATACTTTATTTTTAGCTATTAGAAAAAGCAAGGCTACTGTATCAGGATTCATTAACTGTTTTGCCTGTGCATGTATTTACTTTGTGGCTATAAGAATGGATAGGCCACTGAACTTGAAATGTGAGCATCCATCACATGTGAGGTGTGCCTTCAACTGTCCGGTCACTAGGACTTGAGCAGTTCTATTCTAGGTAATATAATCTTTACTCATTGTAGAGAAATGGTTTTACTCAAAGCTGATCTTGTGAATACAAGAAGCTTCAAACTAAGGTATGATGAAGTTTGGACTGTTGACTTTTTCCTTAATGCTTTCTAAAACTCAGTGTAGCAATAGTTATTAGGGCCTTCAGGGACTGTGTAATTCGAACTGATGGTCTTAATTCCCAGTTGGACTCTAAAAGTCTCTGAAGCTCAACTCCCTTTGTTCTTTAGAACTGTAAAGTTCTGGTTAGAAGAAGGGTAACTGACACTGAGGTAGATATCAAGAGAACCCTCTGGATAATTTCATGTATGTAGCTACTTGCTACCAAATGCTGCAATAAGACAGTAACTATGAGCAGAGCGCTACACTTGCTTGGGTGATCTTTTTTCTTGTAGAATTTACCAGAGGTCTTGAAGGCAAAGAGTGGATAGTGATGAAAACTGTGACTTCAACGGATGGGCACTTTTCTCTTGAGGCCCTGGGTTTGGATCTCGTTGTGCTATGAAGGAGCTCTAGAAGCATTCTAGATCCTTTCTGTCTTATCTCAGGATTGACCCTTTGGTGTTATATTGCTTCATTTCCCTCACTCAGTATAACTTGAGAAGTTCAGCTACACTGATCAAAGTTAGACAGGCTTTGGTTTGACATGTGTGCTGGCTTGTTAGGCAAACTCAATCCACCGTATGCTTCTTCTAACACTTATCATGAACTTTATACAGAATTTTTCAAAACAGGAAAGGCCTTTACAACCTAGTTTGTAGTGTATCCATCAGCTTGGTTCCTAAATTCTGCAAGAATAGTAAGATTTTGCCTCATGTTACATGAAGCAATTAAGCCTAACAGTGAACAAAAGCTTCTGTTTGGCACTTTTAAGCCTTTTATGTTAAAGTTAAACAGGGATTTTAAAGTATACTATTGATGATAAACTAGCATTCACTTTATTTTTACAGACTGGTAAAATCTTCCTTTCCCTTTTTATGGTAAGCCCTGCACCTGACTGGCAATGTTGTGCAAAAAACAGTTATAGTGGTTTTATACTGTAGTGAGCAAGAACTGCTCTGAGGGCCTGATCTGAATTAGTAGTCATGACCCAGTTCATAAAATTTCAGTGTGACAGTGTTAGGTCTACGAGTGCTTATCATAGCAGAGTTCTTGAAGATTAAACATGTTAGTTGACTCCTTTATTTAGTTTTTGACCTCTTGATCTGTTGCTGGAGACAGTTGAACAAGAAGCTGGTTGGTGAGGTGCTCCCAATAGAAGAGGCCCAAAGAGAGCTTTACGACTGCTGCTTCTGTTGTAAGAATGCTGTGGGGAAGAGAGTACCTCCTATCAGGGGTTCATCATCACTTGCTTCTTGCAAATATCCTGTCACCATAACGTTTACAGGCAGCATCTCTTTTGAACCTTCAAGGGGTTGCAGCCCTTTCTTTGGATGATTCTACCTTGTCTGATTAATCACCCCTGAAGGTTAATCACAATTTGTGCTCTTCTCATAAAGATGATTCATAAGAAGTCTTAATATGGACTTTTTTTTTTACAGGAAATGGCATCACTGCCTCTAGAGGAAACTTATTTCAGTTGTTTTATATATAATGTCCAGTCAGAAATGAAATCCTTCTGGAAAGAGCTCACTGACTCCCTAGGTAGCTACTTGAAAGACAACTGATGAACTCAAACCGAGGGATTCCAATCTCTTCTGTTTGTGATACTTGGTGTTTGGAGGGGCTGGGACCCTCCTGGCTGCTGGGTTGGGTAAGTCCTTGCTGATCAATGGCCACTCCCCAGAGAAGCCTCCCTGGAAGAGGTAGCTCTGGCTCTCCTCCAGGGTATGAAGGAAGCTGACTAAAAGCTTCCTCTCGCTACGTCATCTCCTGGACTCTTTCCTGACTTCGTGCAGCTCAAACAACCTTATTTGGCTGGCTTCTTTTTTTTTCTCCACCCCCCCCCCCCCCTTCTGTGCAGCAAGAGGGCCTCCCTGAGTTTGCACAATAAAGCTGTTATCTGTGCTTAATCACTGTTTTAAGGAGTACAACAGGGTCTGCTTGAAAAGAGTTTCAAGATCTCAACTCCTCAGATCCCTGTTGTTCCCCTATCCCTGTGTCCTGTTTGTCTGTCTGCTAAATGGTTGTACGAAAAATCAGCTCCAGTGAGGAGTCTTTGCTGCTGCAGACACACTCATCTCCCAACATGTTAGGTATTAGAGACATGGATGTAGTTTCAGATATGCTTGCTTACTTTCTTAATGAGTTTCTTCTTCCTTTTAGGAAATAGATAGGTCTGTCCATCATAGCCTCTACTTAGAATAGAATTGTTCAGTTGGAAGGGACCTACAGTGGTCATCTTGTCCAGCTGCCTGACCACTTCAGGGCTGACAAAAAACTGAATCATGTTTAAGGGCACTTTTCAAATGCCTCTTAAACTGGTAGGCTTGAGACATGGACGCCCTCTCCAGGAAGCCTGTTCCAGGGTTTGGCCACCCTCTTAGTAAAGAGATGCTACCTCATGTCCTTTCTAAACATTCCCTGATGCAGCTTTGAATTATTCCCATGCATGCTGTCCCTAAATCCAAGGGAGAAAGATCAGCACCTCCATCTCCATGTCCCATCCTCAGGAAGCTGCAGAGAGCAGTGAGGTTAACCCTCAGCCTTCTTTTCTTCAAACTAGAGAAACCCATAGTCCTCAACTGCTCCTCAAAGGGCTTGCCTTCCCACCCTTCTCCATCTTTACGTAAAAGCTGTCATCTGGACATGTTCAGGCACCTCAACATCGTGGTGGACCCAGCAGTGCACAAAGTATTCCAGGTTAGGTTGCACCAGTGCTGAATACAGTGGGACAGTGCCCTCTTTTGACTGGCTGTGTTTGCTGTTTTTGATCCCCCCCAGGATGTGTTTTGCCCTCTTGTCTTCAAGGGCACACTGCTGGCTCCTCTTGAGCCTGCTGCTGACCAGTGCTCCCATATCCCTTTCTTCAGGGCTGCTCTCCAGCCACTCGTCTCCCAATTTGGACACATGCCTGGTGTTACTCAGCTCCAGGTGCGGAATTTGGCATTTGTTCTTTTTAAATCTAATGCTATTGATCTATCACACTCTGGTCTATCTGGACCCCTCTCCTAGGCCTCATGTCCCTTGAAAGTCAACAGCACTCCCAGTTTGGTATTGTCAGTACATTTGCTAATGGTGCATTCAACTGCTGTGTCTAGATCATCCATAAAAATACTGAACAGCACTGGCCCTGTTATGGAGCCCTGAGGGATACTGGTGACTGGTTGCTAGCAAGGCACAGCCCCATTCCCTGCAGCCCTTTGAGCCTGCTGCCATTGGTTCTTCATCCAGCACACCTTGAACCTCCTCATCTTGCAATTGGACAACTTGTCCAGAGGATGCTATGAGGGACAGTATCAAAAGCTTTACTAAAATACCAAAAAACTACATCCACCACCTTTCCTTCGTCCATTCAGTGGGTGACCTTATTGTAGGAGGATATCGAAGTAGGACTTTGCCTTCATGAGCCTATGTTGGCTGTGCCTGATGATTGCATTGTCCTTTAAAGAAAGGCTTTTAATGTCCCTTAAATGCCTTTCAATAGTGCCCAGTTACTTGGTTAATCTACTTAGTATCTGACCACTAAAACAGACCTTCAAGAATCAAGAAGGCAAAATTGGCTGGAAAGCTGGATGGATTGAAAGAAACTTACTTGCATTGTTGTTAAGTGCAGCTGAGACAATAGAATAAGTGTCTAAGCAGTAACAACATGCAAAATTGTGACGTTTGTTTTGGTGTATGTGGTTTGTGTTTTTGAAACCACCAGAGTTGTCCTTTAGGGGTGGTACTAGATTATATTACTCATTATATTCATATGTTCCTCTAAGTTTTGACAGCATTCATTAATGGAGACACTGTACAGTGTGCATAAGAAGAGTGATGCTTTTCTAGTTTATTGTTCATAACTACTAAATGTTACATCCAAATGTTGAGAAATATCTGTGCTCTGTGAGATGAGATAGAAAGCTTAAGCATCAGTAACTATTATGCCAACATCTAGTTATTTCATTTGACCCTACATGTATCTGCATATTAAGGAAACTTAAAACCACTTTTTCAAAAGTGACTGAATAACTTTATTTGTTTTAATGGATAGATAAGAAAAACTTGAGATGAGATGTATTGAATCCAGTGTCTGGCTGTGTTCAGTGTTCTGGCTACAGTTATTTATCCTCAGGGAAAAAATCAGGATCTGAGCTTACCTCAAGCTGAGAAGCCTAGATTTTTCTATTTCTGAAAATGTGCTGTGTGAGTGAGCAACTGCATTTTTGTTGCACTATCTGTATTTTTCACTGAGGTGGACTCAACGTGTGAACTTGTTTGCCTTGGTGAAATATAGAAAGCAGAGACCAGTAAAATGATTATGTTATAGCAATATCGACCATCTCCTAGAGAAGCAGAAGCTGCTGTATGGACTGTTAGACCTGACTGCTCATTTTGTGAGCTGTGTCAAACTCTTAAGGTTACTAGTAACTTGAATATTTGGGTCAGAAAAGGCTAGTATTACTTAAAGCATCAGAAATCTCCGAGTCTGTGGTTGGGACTGTGGAAGGCTTGAAGAATGTTCTTATTCAACACCTTAGAATGCTTTATCACTAAACCAAGAAATTATTTGAATAAGCAATGTGTCTTAGTCTTTCAACCTGCAGCTCTGCTGTGCTGACTTTGTTACAGAAGCTGGACTGTGACTTAATCTTTCCTGGAATGTTGATGTGACATGCTTTCCTTGTTGCTATAATATTAGTCCTTTGTTCCGAAAAATCAATCAAGGAGCTCCTGTTACCTGAAGTTGGTATTTAAAAGAGCCAAGCGTTGACATAATATTTTTTTGTTTTGCTTAAAGCAGTGAACTGAACCTGAAACTGATGGTATTATTCTGACCCAGCCATGACGAACTGTGAAACAGCAAGCTCCTGAAGACTTAGAATTTTCTTACTCTTCTTTTCTTTTAATGATTGACTGCTCTCAGTGTTTTGGGCTATGTGAATTCTATAGCCCCCAGTGTTTTCTCTGCTGTATACCTGGGGTGCTGAGTTCACAGCCATGCATGTGGAAGTACGTTAAATCTCAAAACCCCTAAGTTAGGTTTTTTCTTTTATCTTGCTCTGTGGTTTATTAGTAACATCTCAAGTTACAGGGTGACTGCAAGCTGCAGTGCAATGTATTATGCTCAGCCTGAATTCCCCTTTGCACATCCAGGAGTATAGGGTAGAGAGCTTTTTTGAGTGAGGGTGCATGTCAGCATCTTCAGCTGTAAGTCTTGTCTTGAATCTGTCAAAAGACAGAGCGAATAGAAGGACTAAGTAACTTCCACATTGCTAAAAGATCAGTCTCATCAACTGAAGATGAGGTGTCCTGAACAGTGCTTGCTTCAGCATCATACACAGGAAATACAATGCTTAGTGTTTGTACCCATAAATGTGAAATAATCAAGTAGAAATCTGACAGAAGGCTGCCATGCTCCTTTGCTGCTTCAAGTTCTGACAAATTTAATACATAAGCTTTGCTTGCTCTGTACTTCATTCACCTCGGTGCAAAGTCTCTTCTGCCACTAAGCATCTTAGTCAGAGAAGTTGACCTGCTACTTCTCCCATGGCTAAACTTTGCATGTGTCTTTCATACTGCAAAAAAATAGTGTCTCCTTTTTTTCTCTATAGAACCTATTGGACTGTGTGCTGCATTGCTCTGTCCTTTCAAGTTTTTTCTTGTCTCTATAAATTGCTATGTGCAAATTGCTTCAGACTCAAAAAAGTTTGGCATAGAGGACTTTCCCGTGAAATGCTTTTGCAGTATTTAATGGCAGCTTTGATTTGGCAATGTTTGGAGGTATTTGAAAGTAATGGGGATCTGAGAGGATTCAAACAGTGTTATAAACCAAGTGATTTCATTGGTCTACCATTCCCTTAGAGAAAGATGGGTTATTAGGTGCATTAATGTGGGACTATCCTTTTCCACAACAAGCCTGAGCAAGAGTTGTTAGCAGCTTTTCCTGCTCCTGGCGTTCTGGAAATGTGCAGTTAATGGTGAGGTATCTGTGTGCAGGGATGTTGAAGGAGCCCCAGGCTTTGATCAAAGTTGAATTCATGCTTGCAAACCCTATGCTGCTGTACCTTAGCATGTGGAAAAAACTGAAAACATAACAAAAAGCAACCCTACACAGCAGGTCTGGGTAAGAGCTAAGCTCTCAAGTTGAATTGTGAATGCTCTCGGCAGAAGGTTGCTTTTCAGACTCCCTGCCTCTGCTTAGTCTAGTGAGTTTGCTTTTGTAAGTTATATGTGCACGTATGTTGACTTATCCAGATGCTGAGCTGCTATTTTTTTCCCTACTACCCAGTTGTGTTTCTCAGTTTTGAGCTGCAGCTTTATGACGACCACTAACAGTTTGGCTTATTTGCCTGTTTGGCTGCATAAAGATAGTCTGTAACATCTCTGTAGAGGAGGATAAAGGAACTAAATACTGAAGCTGCAAATCATGTAAGGAATTGCTCTTGCCCACTTGATATAAAGTGTCAGTTTCTGTCGCAAGCATTCTGAATGTTGCAGGGCTGCTCCCCAACAACCTCTGCAGTCTTGCAGAATTATTTAAAAATTAAGCCTGGAGATAACCCTAGAAGTCGTGTAGTCCAACCCCCACACTCAGAGCAACGCCAGTTTCTAAGTTGGGTCATTTTCTAAGTTAGATTGGATTGTTCAGGGTCATGTTTTTGTCACAGTGGGACAATAGTTCTTAATGAAGATAACTTGGAAAGTACTGGAACTTAGGAAGTATTGTGTAGGTGCCCGAAAGTTCCACACTTCATCTTCTGGAGTGGTATGGAGAAAGTAAAAGAGCAAGTCAAGTATAATGATTAAAAATTATCAAACGCAAACCCTTTTCTAAGGAACTCTTATTATAAGTCCAGTTACTTTTGAGTACAGCTATCTTGTTGTTGTGTTTGCTGGTACAGTTGATCTGGTTATGTTCAGGTAGTATTCTAAAACGCTTTGCCATGTGAAGCTAGAGTAGGCCAGAAGATCATGTTAGGCTCTGGAAGTCCTGAGGCAGTATATTACTAGTGCATTTGATAGTTGCTTCTTAGCTTATAGCACTGTTTCAGAACATGCAGCCCTGTAGTAAACTGGGAATAGCTTGCCACTGTAGTAGTCTCTGGAACTCTAAGGCTTTGTTCTGTTTTTTAAAATGTGACTGTCTCTGTAAAACAGTAGAGACAGCTACAGCCTTTAAGTCCACCAGATGCAAATTACGTGCAGGTAGCTGTAACTTTTTGAAATAGACTTTGTGAGAACACCTTGAAAGATTAAAAAATAACGGGTCTGGAGGGGATAAAGCAGGTATGCCTGGGAGTGAGGAATAAGAAGTGGTTCAGTAGCTTGGTCCATCTTGTCCAGTTATACCCAAAAAGCCATCTTGCCCTTCCCTCTTTCTGTAGCCAGTACCAGTGCCCCTGTGTAAATGTAGTGAACAGGACCAATGAAATGGTTCTGCTGGAGAAAATAATGGATGAGTTATTCCCACCCTGATTTGTTCTTTGTTTCTGCTTGTGGCGTAATTGTGGAGTATGACCATGAGAAGTGACTGGGAGGGTGCAGGCTGTTCGGGTGGTGGGTACACACATTGCCTGTGCTGACACTGTTCTCTGCAGCGCCCCTGCAGCTCTGTGCCCCTTCAGGAGCCTTTGGGGACATGGGGTGCTGTGTATCATAGTGCAGTAGCTCTCATTTATATAAGGAAAGCCCAAATACTTGAACTAGATGGAACTCAAAATAACAAAGGGTACTTCAGCAATCACCAGCTGGTGTTTTATAAACGATGGACAGTCCCAACAGAACTATTTAAAACCTAAAATAAGTTGGTGGTGAGGAAAGCAAGTGTGGGTGGAGAAACTGAATGTTAAAAAGTGGTGGGAAAAAAAAGAAAATAAATCCTATGTTTTAGGGAACTATGAGCTAAATAGATAGGAAAGCGCAGCCAGCCTAAATGAGACCCTACACTGAAAGGAAGTTGCAGGATTTGTCTAACATGCTGGAAATGATAAAACTGAAAATCACAGGATGATGAAACAGCTTTACTTCACCCTTGACTGTGCCTGCAGTTAAATTTGGAGGGATGGCTCATAGTCTGGGCAGTCAGATCCCACAGTAAGACTGTTCTAGCTCCTAGAAGTCTGGCTATTGTTCAGACTTTAAGTGAGGGCTGTGAGCTGGCCAAGAACTTGATGTGCCACACCCAGGCCATGCTCGGGGTATCTGGAACAGGCAGCTCTGTGTTCAGCTCTATGTTCTTTACCAGAGCAAAACTGCTAGGAGTCTTTTGGTTGAAGGACAGAGAGAAGCATGTGAAAGAGATAAGCGTGCTCTGAATTTTTATCCAGACATAAGTCCTTTAGAAAGAAGAGCTTGGTCACAGCAGTTATCATGCTTTCTTCCCCGTGGAAAGTGTCTTTAATGATAAGAAGAGTGTCAGAGCATAGCTATTTTATTTGCCCTCAGTTTCAAGTTACCTCTAAACCAGTTCTTATCTGCAGCTGCATTTAAGACCTGTACATAGGGACTGAGTATTTAGTCTATTAGATCATGAATCTCAAGTACTTACTGTACATGTGATGTCTCTGTGCAGCTCACACTTATCTTGATAGCATCATGTCTCAATCTTGTTTTGAGCCCCTTCCAGCAAAGTAGCTTCTTGTGATTTTGGGAGACATCCACTGGATGCTGGGTTTGGGAAGCTCCTTGGCTGTTTGGAAATATGTCCTGGCTAACTGTCTTGACTGCCCCTCGAACTGTTAGACAGTACTGGGAAATCCCCTGCCCTTGGGGACAGAAGAACTTGACTAAGGCAAAGTTACAGGTGGGGGAAAGTTGCCTTCTAAGAGTCTTCTCAGAAAATGTGAAGTGCTTTTGGTGGTTGTGGTGGTGACTGCAGGGACTGTTTTGCTGGTCAAGTTACTACAGTCACAGCCAGGATCATAACACTGTTGTGCGGTGTACAGTGGGAGGGGGGAGGTGGCACAAAATACGTGTTTGTAAGCTGTGAGTAGGATTGACTAGGGATACATAATAGCTGTGAGAAATGTCACCATACCACCGCTGGCATTCAAACGCATCCACTGCCCTTTGAACTGCCCTTAGGTTGAAGAGCTTTAACATGGGATGCGGTTAAGCTGACATGTGAAGTACAGCTGCCAACCCTACTATTAGTGTGCAGAGGCCGTAGTAGGTGTGTACTGTTTTTTCAGAGAAAAACACCTTCTAACAGCCACAAAACATGGTGTTTACAAAACAAACAACCCCCAAAACAAAACCCAGAGCTACACAGATTGTAAAAGTTGAATGATGGCAAATGCATATGGCTAGACTTTTCTTCAAGTTTTGCCTCCTCATCCAGATGTTGTGGAAGAGGGGTCCGTTTTTTTCCCCTGTGATATTTTAATTTCCTTCTGGGTTTTGACTAGTAAAGGATGTTCTCTGTAAGCCACTCAAACAAGAGGTACAAAAATAGTTATTTCAAGGGTTTCTTCAAACTAGCTCTAAAGAAATAGAAAATAGCAATGTTAATGACTTGGAACAGCTACAGGAAAGCAAAGGGAGGTATGTGAAGAATCTATTTCTGAAAAAGGAAATGGCAAAAATAAAGGAATTGATCCATTGCACAAGGTTGGGAGTAATAAGTCGCATACAAGTATCTGAACTTCACTAAATGTGGGGATTCACCCTGGCTGCTTCTCCTGGCTTAATACTCTCACCTTGCAACTCCTTTTCTCAAACTGAAACTTGCTTACCCTCTGGAGAGGGTGGCAGGCTGCTAGCAGCCACTGAGTTCAAACACCATTTGTAGGATGTGACTGGTTCAGAAGGGAGGAATTACAGTCTAGTAACTTTAAACTTAGAAACATGTAATGAATGATTCTGAAAGCCATGCTGTGTAGGGGGTAGGGGAATTCCCTTCCTTTTTTTTTTTTTGATAATTGTTTTGGATTAATAACTTTGGAATCTTTTCTATAAAGTAGAACTATTATTCCTGAAAAGGTAGCCTGCCCAGATCAGTTCATTGATTAAACTGGGTAAATGATACCTCCAGAGTTCTAAAAAGCAGAGTTCTCCAGCCCTGTGAAGGAGCACTGGCACAGCCCTGGCTTTGCCTGGCTCTGTGCTTGTGCATTCTGAGTGCTTGCTGCTACTTACCAAGGGAAGTGTCTCTGGAGCTTTGAAACACTGATTATGAGAGAGCTGCAAAGCTGGGGCAGGATGGGTGATTGAAGGCATCTAAAGTAAGGCAGCTGCAAAGGACAGACCCTTTGTGTGAGGAATAAGCTTTTTTGAAGCTTTCTGAGCTCTGTGAATGTGGTTTGAAGGAGACCTTGTTTTTTTAGCAAGACTGTCCCTGAGAGTAATAGATCTGATTCTCCACCACTTAAAAGAAAAAAAAAAAAAACCCTTTATAAGGGTGTCTGAAGTAGGTTCACTGATATGAGTAACTGATCTATGGACTGATGGACATATTCTGGAAGGATCATCCCCTCAGACTCCATTTGGTGATCCTCTACTCAGGCCCTTCTGAATTCCAGGGTATTGATCACTTATAAAGGAGGACTTCGGACTTAAAGGTAGCAGTGGCTTCTCACAGTTGGTCTTGAGAACCAGAAAAGCGATAAAATACTGCTGTGGTGCTCTGCTGTGTAGGCATTACCTTTTCCATGGCAGCAAGTGCCTTCAAGGAAACTGATTTTTTTTTTTAATTTATTTGGAAACATTCCTGATTACCACTTGCTGTATAGAAGAATTTTATTTTCCTTATTGCTGCAAGACGAGCAGTATGAATTAGCAGAGCAGATTCCTTTTGAGATTAACAGGCAAACAAATATGCTCTGGGGCTCTGACTGTACTTCAGTATGACAGGGTTTATATTAGCATCAATCACTTACGTTTCCTTTTCTGAAACTGACTGCTTTAGCATTGTTTTGTATCAGATTTTTAATCACCTCAGTCAGTCTCTTCTTATTACTCTTTTCAAGGATAGGGGTTGGCTCTTTCAACCACTGAATGCAGTGCAATGCCTGCTATAATCCCTGCGAGAAAACTCTTAAGAGAAAATGCAGTTAGAGTGGACACAGAATTGTCTTATTTTGAAACCCCTTTGTTAGGTAAAGCAGAAATTCTCTGTTCTTCCAAGCTCCAAAAGATATGGGGCAGCATATCTTTTTAATGGGCAGTATGCTGTAACTAGGTTTCTCTCCTGCCCTATGTTAGTAAATTGGTGCTATGAAGGTGAGGTTTGCTGGAAGCTATGGGCAAAGTGGTCTGTGCACTGGTGTCTCTGTTGCAGTGAGATGTTGAATGCTATGCACGTCACAGGGTCCATCAGCCTCGGAGTTGCTGCCTCCACCCTTTCTCTGTTCAGTTTCTGCAAAGCAGACTCCTCAAAGCTGTGAATTTTCTTCGTCTTGCTGGCTGCTCTGGTTTGCTTCCTCCTGCTGTCCTCAGCAGCATGGTTCCTGAAACTGTGTGGGTGCTGTGGTTTGCTGTACACATGAGCCATCTTGCCTTGTGGGGACTAAGAGTAGTTGCTGGTGGTGGGGACACAGCTCTAGCGTGACTTTGCTCAGCTGTGGCTCTAGAGCAGCTTCTGAATCCAAGGTGGCTTGCTGCCATGCTCCTTCACAGGGAAGGAATAAGATGGTGTGAGCATAAATCTAGTTAGATTTATCCTGAATTCTTCCCTGACCAGGCTTGCAGGTGCTCACACAAGAGCGTGGCCGTGAAGCTGAGCAGCAGCAGCTGCCCTTTCCCTGCTGCAGACCAGCCTGTGCTGCCACAGCACCTTCCATGGCTTTGGGCTGCACCAGAGCCAATGGAACTACCTGTCCTGGGGTGGCAGCCAGTGGTGCCTTTTCCCACCTTTTCTTCAGGTTACCATTCAGCCAACTTGATGGTGTATAATAATCATGCTGCAATTCAAGAGATTAACCTTTTTTTAAAATCATTTTTACTTCAAATGCTTATCTCTTAGAGCAATCATGAGGGTGTTGTAACTAGTAAAATGTTTTCAGATAATGATCTTTGCTTGTGTACATTTTTAGTCTTAACGTTAGATGATTAAGATATGTATGTGCACAGTAGCTCAAATTTTCAGTACCATCAGCTGTTATTGGAGACAGAGGTCTTCAGGCTCTGCACTAAAATCATTAGGGATGCTTTAAAGGGTGAGGTCCTGCTACACACTTTACTTTAGGTACCAAAAGAAAGCCACACACTATATAGGATGTAAGTCCTACTTCTGGCTCACAGGTACTGAGTGTATCAAAGGTGGGCAAGCTTTCTCCTTTGGTGGCTTAATTCAAATTGTCATAGTGGGGTGCGATGGGACACCTTCTGTGGATTTATTCCCCGCCCTGCTCTCCAGTCAAATGAGAATCGCCATGTCCCCTGTGGAGCAGGATGGGGACAGTGGAGAGAGCTCGGAAGCTCACAGGAGCTGCTGGGAGGGTTAACCTCTCTCTGGGGGCTACAGTGTGGTGTCACTGCTGCTGTTCTGTTCCCTGATGAGCTTAGAGGTATGAAAAGGCCCTTTAAGACTGCTGGAAGGGGGCTTGGTTAATGAAGTGTAATCCCTTGAGAAATTGCAAGCACTTTCACATGACCCGATTCCAGCCTCCTCCTGACACAGAGGACCCCAGGGCTGTTTTGGCAGGGTGCTTGCGCTCAGGAAGGAGCCAGATGTCTGTGAGTATGGTGGGTGCTGGAGGTGTGGGGCATCACCTCCACTGCCCCTCTGAGGCCGTGGAAAGCACAGTGCACTGGTATGCCCTGCTGTCCTCGCAGCGGGGCCTGTGTTGGCTGACCAGCATGGTGGGAAGGGAAGTACAGCACTGGGGAGCATTCATACTCCAAAATTTCCTTTCTTGTTCTGAGGAATGGGGACAGTTCTTGTTGATCTTACTATATTGTTGTTAATCTTGCTGAAAGCCAGAACTGGGGAGGTTTTTAGATTATTAAGGTACGTTATGAGATCTTGAGTTCATGCAACTGCAGTTGGATTTGATGTGTTTCTCTGGCTAGACCTATTGGAACTGATGCATGGTA
Source organism: Cephalopterus ornatus (assembly GCA_013396775.1). Taxonomy (NCBI): domain Eukaryota; kingdom Metazoa; phylum Chordata; class Aves; order Passeriformes; family Cotingidae; genus Cephalopterus; species Cephalopterus ornatus. The sequence goes on from VZRE01016029.1 coordinate 94,533, forward strand.
TTTGTCTAGTGTCTTTACATGCAGTAACTGCTGGGTAAACTGGTGCCCTATAGTGCAGAGGCTGGAATTTCTTTTTAATTGAACTTACTTCTGTTCTGTAATAGTCAAATTTGCAATAAAGTATGAGTTTTACCTGTGCCTCTTTCTGCAGAAATAGTTCACTTGGTGGCTTGAACCTGGGAAGCAGGAATATCTGAAGGTTGAAGAATATAGCCCAGCAGGGTATCACAGCTTCCTTGCATTCAGGAAATGCAGGGAGGAAAGAAACTTTAGATCAGGATCAGGGTTTTGTAGAGGTCAATACTCTGTTGTGCTGACTCTATTCATTATTCTGACATGAATTTCCAAGTACTCTATTCCTGTCTTCACTTATGACGAACAGAATTGTCTGTTCCATTGCTCACCCTGCTCAGCGTGCTGCTGAATTAGTACAAGCAACACATCCATTACTGAGCGTGATGGTGTCAGTCTTTCCTGTTTGTCCTGCCATATGCAGCTACACATTTTCATCTTAGGAAGTTGTTGTAGCACATTATTAGTAGGGTTCACTCAGAAACCTATCAGATACCTGACAATAACTGCTACTAGTAAAACTTATTTGGAATCTCAGTAGGGCAGAAAGTGAGACTTCAAGGTATATGGGCAATATTAAAATATCTGAAAAAAATGCTACAAATAGGTGCTTGGTATTACCATCTATTAAATCTCTCTTGTAGACTGCTGAACACTATGGGAGGAGGGTGGTGGTGGTGGCCTATAGCCTCTGGAAGCTTTTGCTGGTCAAAGGAGGCTTTGCTTGGCCGCAGCTGTTCTCGGGCTGGAAGGGTGTCTCTTACATACAAGAGGTACTGTATGTGCAGGAGGTATCACACTCACCACAATGCTGTCCTTGGCAGCAGGAAGCTCTTTAATATGCTCTGGTAGTGGCAAGCTTTAGCTGTGCTTAGACTGGCAGAACTATGGTAATTCCTTACATAGAGAAGAGGAAGAGTTGCTAGTTTTCTAGCTCTTTCCTGTAGCTGTTACAAAATGAATCAGTTATATATGGGCTATTTTTTTTTTTTTTAACTTGGTGAATGTAAATTTACCTGTTGAAATGTGATACTTGACTCTTCCTGTAATGTGCAGAATCACCTCTGGAAGCTTTTCATGTGATATTCCTAGCTGTTTGTATGAAAAAAAAATGATGTTGGAAAGACAAGGCTATTTAGAGGCTGCCTACTAGAATAAAACTAGTTTATGATAGTTAACGATCTACACAGAATTTAGAGAACTGCAAACACTTTGATGCAGCAGTGAGTGCATTATAAATGCTTTGATGAAAAAATTCTAGTGAATTGCTTTAAAAAGGGTCTGAGTATAAATTACTGCCTTAGGATAATATTTTTGCTAAATCTGTTAATGAAATCCAGTAAGTCTTCTGAAGACACCTCCTGAGTGTTGAAAGTTTAGGACAAAAGTTTACTAACAATAAATTTTGGAGTTAGGAGTATAGTACACTTGGAGATCAGTGCTGCCACTGTAGGCCTTGTGATCTAATCACCGATGAGCAATGTCTGTTTCCCTGGCACGTCTCAACAGTGTGTACGGTTACCTGTCTGGAGTGACAGAACTAAATTTTTATATGCTCAGCAGTCAGAGTCGAATGTCTTACTGAGGAGCACTTTGTTCTGTTTGCAACCCAAATTATAAGTATGCTGATGGTTATGCCAGCCCTCAAACCTAGGAAGACCTCATTAGATGGTTTAGAAGTACAAAATACAAAAGCTTAATGCTAATGAATCTTGAGGCTTTTCTTAGAATAGGCAGTGGTGGTAAACTAGACAGGCAGTTTAAAAGTGCCTTGGTGAGATAACTCTCAAGGAACAAAGCAAAGTAGTCTGAATTCTGATGGGACTGGATCATGTTGGCTTTGTTTTGCTATAGCATTTTTATTGCTGTGTATAACATCTGTGTTGATCAGTACTTGGCTGTGATTGCCTCAGTAAAGTGGTTTTACTTAAACTGAGACTTTAAATCAATGAGAAGGATGAAGGTAAACATGCAGTGCCTGCAACATACTTGTCTGGTAGAGATTATAGCGGTCTGTAGATCTCTTCTTCTAGCTTGTCTGTGCCGCAGGCAGAGTGCATTAAGATCAGTGCCTCCCACCACCTAAAAATGGTAGAAACCTCGCTTTGAGCTGGTGATTGTGAACTGGAAAAGCAAAAACACCCCTGGCTTGGTAGCATACGGGGGAAAAAAATTCCTTGTGTGCTGTTTGTGAGGCTTAACAAGGCTCAGTTTTATAGCAAACTAACTTCTTAGCCAAGAACTAAATTACTACACAGCTCGTGGTTAATATGTCCCTGTGACAGCCCAGGACGTGCTCTCCCCAGCTCATTCTGCTGACAGTTCACAGCAGTGTGCTCTTGAATGTGTTAAAACTCTGTTCAGCTCAGGGAAGCAGCACTACCGGGGTGTGGTCCTCCAAAGCACAAGCCAGTTTCCTGTGGTATCTCAGCTTCTGCTGTCTTAGATCAGGCTGAAGTTGCAAGTATAGACCCATTCAAAATTTTGCTGCTCCTACACCTTAGGTTGGTACTCACCTGGAGCGCTGGGGGCTTCCACTAGGGGTGTAGAAGTGTATCTCTTCCTATTGAATGTACTGATTGAAGGAGATACTGTGTCAACTCAAGAGCATTTAAGTTAGTAATAATGAAAGAATTTTGCTGGTTCCAATGTGGGACCTTATTTCAGTGTGCTAGAGATGGGAGTCTTAATAAGTATTCTGTGTGAATTATGGGGATAGTTATTGAAGTAGCTTTATTTTAAATTTTAAGGTGTGATTTGCTCTAAATAGCTCAAAGAGCTGTTTGGGCACAAGTTGCAAAGAGCTGCCACAAATGTTTCAGTTCTGTTTTTTGGTGCTTCCTTTGGGCTCACATATTTGGCCCTCAATGACCTACGCAGATGATACCAGAAAAGAGTAGCTACTGGGCTTTATCCATAAACAGTGGAGCAAAAATACTATTTTGCTTTTGTGGTAGCTGGTATGTTACTGTTTGAGGTGAACAGGAAATACTTTAAATGAACAAAAAGCAATGTGTTACTTAATGGCTCATTTAATGTAAACCCTCTTACACTTGGATGTGGCTTATGGACAGCTTTGCTCTTGCTGGTGGGTGCTGGGTGAATCAGAATTAGAGGCCAGCGCTCCTTCTGGTGGAAGAGACTGCTTCTCAGTGTAAGTAGCAAAGCTATTTTGGGGAATGTTCAGCCCTTCCAAGAAGTGACTGGATTCTTGTTTCACCAAAGCACTGTGAAATTGGCCCATTGTCAAGGTCTAGGATTTAAGGAGAATAATTTTGAGGAGGTGTATACCTAGAGAACTTAAGGCAACTGCATGCTATTGAAAGCTGCTAATTTTAAATAAAGCTTCATTCTTATGAGCTTTGATCATTTGTTCTTTACTTGCTGCTTCTGTGTGATGCTGTTTCCTTAGTTTGACTTTGTTGTGTCAGAGGGTTTGGAGGGCTTCAAAACCAACTTATTCCTGATCTGCTTGTTCATGATATCTTCGTTCCAGTAATGTCTAAACAGTATTCTTTGTGCATGCAACACCTAGAACTGCAGTTTATGTTGACTTCAGCTTTGCTGTGCTAAGCCTACCTTACAGATTTTTTTAGCTAAACTTAAAACAAGAAAACTTTCAGTTTCATCTTGAGAGGATATCAAGTACAAAATAGTGGTGTGCCTAATCTGAAAGAAGCTTTTTGGGAAACCTCAAAAAATATTCTGATGTGTAGTCAGTGGTCCCTTTCAGCACTTACCTAGACTTAACTAGCAGAACGCTTCTTGCTTATTGGGGGAAAGCAACCTGGTTGTAGCTCTGTTGCAGTTTGCTGCTGCTTTCTTAGTAAACAAGACATGAAATCTGTCCCTGTGCTTGGTAGAAATACAAGGATCAGAGTCTGCTATGATCACATTGGTATTGTGTGGTTCCTTGAATATTTCTCTTACTCTTGCTTTTTTGGTCTCTAGTGTCATGTGGTCAGCTTACAGACTAAATGTGACTTTGAGTTGTTCTTAAAACTGTTCACAGCATAATTCCCTCCACCGCTCACCAGTGGAAGGCCGGTGGAGCGTGCTAAGAGGATTGATTGCAATGAAGAGCAAAGAAATTAGGATTTATTGATCCGAGGTAAACAGTTGTTGGCCTCGCATTAAGAGTTGAGAACTGTTAATGCAAGGCCTGTGTGCTGTGGTTTGGTGCACCATGAGTATCTCATCTGTACAGCTTCAAGCCTTGAAACTTTACTTTGCTGGAAAAATATTTTAGATCAAACTGTTTTAATATCTACAGTTTGTGTTTATAAATTGTGAAATATCTTTACCTTTTTCAGTTGATGAGAATGCATATAAAATTCTTAGACAGCTTGTTCTACTTGCAGACCTCACTTTGCCTGGCCTAAAGTTAAGGCTAGAACACTTCAGGCAGAAGTGTTCCTGTCTAGCCCCAAGAGTCTAAATTATGTTTTCTAGTAATTACCAGTTTTGAATGGATTTGGCAATGTTTTACACTAGCATTTCAGGTGGAAATGCCTCTGCTGTTTAACTTGCTTCATGAGAAGTGAAAGGTGTGTGTATGTCTTCCTGCTTCTGTGGGATGAAGCTGCAAACTCTCTTGCTGTAGTCCCTTGCCACTTTCATTTCACATGTGAAAATGTGTTGGTGAGACATTCTGTCAAAATAGTGCATCATATAATGTTTCTTCTGGAAGACCATTCATGATCTTGCATCGAAGGCTAATATTGTAATGAAATCTTGGCTGCAGTATTAAATGACACCTAAACCAATCCTGCAGTGTACCTTCCTGAAAGAATTGGAATGCGGTAGGTAGTTCTACTGCTGTGTGAGGTACTTGCACATACTAGTGCTTATGTTAGTTCAACATGCAGCCTTTTTGTCTTAGCATGTGAGGGCATCCTTGTGTCCTGTCTGTTTCATATCCACTGCCCTTGGGGTATGGCAGGGCTTGTGCCTTATAATTTCTCCAAATACCCATGCAGACTGAAAGAGTAGTGTTAGTATTGACTGGTCTTCTGGCTGAGTTGTTAATGCTTCCAGGGACTTCCTTGACATTCATCCTTCAGATGGACGGGTTGGATGTTTACTTGTGTGTAGCAACTTTTAGGGTATCTTTGCTTTTGTGAAAGACATCAGAAGGACTTCATAAACTGTAAATGGCTCTCGTGTGTGTCAGCACATGTGGATATTTGTAGGGACAGAGAGGATAAACACACTGCAAAACAGAAAAGTTATATTCTACAGGAAAACTGTCAGCACCATGCTGGTAGAGGAGAAGACTGTGATTGTTAGCAGTGAAGTTCCTAGAGGCTTGAGAGCTGGTTGCTGGCCTTAGGCAGATGTTGGGTTTCATTATTGGGTAGCATCACTTAGAGCATGTGTTGTAGTGATGCATTTCTCTGTCTTCCAGATCAGTGTGCGTGTTACCACCATGGATGCTGAGCTGGAGTTTGCCATCCAGCCCAACACTACAGGGAAGCAACTGTTCGATCAGGTAAGCAATGAGGCTGCAGAAGATATAAGGTTGATACAGACATGGTAATTCAATTGAGGCAACAGCAAACAATTTCTAAAGGACTTCAAAGATTGTGTGTCACTATATAGAATAACTTCAAGAGAATTCAGCATAGGAAGAAATCACACTTTTTTTTTCCCCCAAAACTACTATGTTTTTTAATCTCCAAGAAGATGTTAGGAGCTATTCTTACTTCTAGTGAACTGAATTGGTGCCATGGCTCACAATAATAGTAGTTGGAAAGCAGCATATATCTTCAGTCTTATTAGTTAGTATGAAAAGTCTTATGGAAGACCTAGTAAGCTATTTTTGTTTGACTTACTTGCAAGCATTGTGTAACTGATTCCAGAGAATAGTTGGTCTCTAAAACAGGAGAGGGTTAGGTGGGTTTCAAATGCTGCTGCAACTCTTAAGTGCAGGTAAAGTGATATTCTGTATTCCATCAGGCCCTGGGAGAATCTTAAGCGCAGTGATGCACTTTACTGCGATGGGCTGTCTGCGTAGGGTGCTTCAGCCTTCCCCTGCGGTCCCTGCCTAGGCAAAATTCCTCCTGCTTTGGCCAAAAAGAAGCAGAGAGGCATGTGCAGCCCAAAGTTGGAGCAGCAGAACAGAGACATTATCAGTTGCAGTGGGCGAAACTTTGACAGGCTCCACCGTGCTTCTCTGCAGTAGTTCTAAGGGCCATGGATTTGCTCCTTGGAAAAAAATCTGAACAGTAAGTTCATAGCTTAAAGAGCGTAAAATGAATCTTGGACTAATGACAAGATAAGGGAACTGCCAGACCAGATATGTTAGATGTGGGTGTGGTTCAGTAGTGCTAAGTGTTCTGGGGCCAGCTCTTCCTTATGATAGTACCTATCATAAGGAAGAGAGAAAATTAAGGACTGATCTATCCATAGAAGTCAGTTATTTCATTTGGGGCCAGCAAACATAATTTAAATTTACTTTTTTTTTTTTTTAGATCTTTAACCACAAACTACTACTTTCTGTTGTACTCAGCTGGATGATCCAACATTAGATGATGTATTGCTCTTTGTAGCCCAGCCCTGAAATGGAGGGAATGGAGTGAGATCCTAAGCTTTACTAAAAGAGCATCCTTTCATAATGGGAAAAGTAGAAAGGCTTTCAAGAAAGTTCTGAATTGCAGTGTAACTCTCAGCTGTCTATGTGTTAGTATGTAGTAGCTCCTGCATATTTTAGCCCTGTGTGGTCTCAAATCATACAGGTTTTGATTGCTAGAAGTGAGAGCTGAATTCTGTCCAAAAGTAATGTGTGTGACATGAAATTCTGCCACAGTTAGTTCATGACAGTGTTTACCAGTGAAGCTGAGGTGACATACCCCCCAAGTTAATAAAAAAATGGACTGCTTTTTTTTGAGGGGGTATTCATGTCGATGCTTCCCATGATTATTTTTCAATATCTGTCTTCTGATGTATCCAAGCAAAGCACGAGGTGCTAAGAAACAGTACTACTGAAGTCAGTAACATTTTTAATCTGCACATATTTTCAGTCAGTTCTATGTCATCTGTGGCTCCTGCTGCAAGCTGACGTTGTGGTGGCAGACTTGGGCTTCATCAGCTTCTCTCTGAGAAGCATCCAGTCATGTTTCCAGTATGGCAGCTCTTCATGTCTTAGTGATTGATTTCACTCCTTTGTGTCATGCTCTCAGACAGCTGCCTGTTCTCCTTCCTGCAGTGTGTTTCACACAGCACCTGTCTAAACAGAAGTTTTGCTTTGCTTTTTCCATAGTAAACACTTTGCCAAGGGAGAAAACAAATGGTGTTGGAGAACTGAGTTTTTAAGTTGCTGATGTGAGGAAGTGTTTACTTCAGTTAAATTGGATGGTAGGTGGAATTGGAAGAGGAAATACAATGGGGGGAAAAAAGTGTCTGAAGCTAGTTTTAAACATTTACTGTTTCTAAAAGGTCTCATTGATACCATCTCTTTATATTGTCCATATATTATATTTGCTGGAATGAGAACTAAACTGTTTTCTACTGCCTATAACAGATTTCCTTGTGGATGTAGTAGTGATCAGGCTGATACTGAATTGAATGTCCTAGAGCTTCACTGGTGCCAGATATCCAGGCTTTGGCTAAATGATTAGTCACAACAGTGGTAGGTCGTGGTACTGTGATACTGCCATAATGGTGGTAGAAAGACTAGCCCTCTGCCAGGGCTTGAACCTTGTGAGCAGTAAGGTAGGGAGTTGGCAGTAGATGTGGGGATGTCCAAAGTCTTCCATCTCTAGCACAAATTAGGAGTTTTGAGGGCTACTGCAATGTGAGTGGTCCAGGAGCCTAATCCCAGCTTCTGTTGCTGCCCTGCAATCTAATCATTGGCCTCTTACAATTAAGAGAACTAGTTGCAAATAAGGTAGCCATTCAGCTCCTGACACAATGGAAAACATTTCATCTGGTCTCTGAATGCAGATACACAACAGACTGTCATCTGTTTTACTCCCCTCCCCCCCAACCCCCAGATGGAAAATGCAAAGCTTTTCTTTTGCAAAAGAGACTTTACACATAGAGGAAAATGAGTACTCGTCAGATATAGACTGACCAGTCTATATGGACCTGCTCAAACAGATTGATCTTTGCATAAAACGCTAACTGAATACCAAACCAAACTATGAGAGCCTTGGATGAGCTGACAGTAAATACTAAACTTGCTGCCTTTAGGATAGGGATAAAGCTTTGAATATATTGTCAGCTATCATATATCCAGTATGTTTCATATGGTTGAGCTGTCTGTGTGTATTGGTTCCTGTGAAGGGACAGTCCAGTGCTGGGGACAGTCCCTGCTGATATTGTCAACAGGGACTAAGCAGTGAGGGCTCTCTGACTGCTCATCTGTTCACTCTGCCTCAGTTTCTATCCTTAGGTGGTCTGGGATCTCATGATGGGGTATGTAAGAAAAAAGTTAGGTCTGTTTGTTTTCTAGCTCCCTTAAGCTATGTCATTCTCCTAGACTTGATAATCCAGTATTTTCTCCATGATGCTGGTTCTGAAAAAGGAGCTACTTTCATCAATGGTCTTTTGAGGGAAGGGAGAATTCCTGTACAAAGCACACTAATGGTTTTGCTGTTGCAGCACACTGAGATTCTGATGTGAACTCTGACTTTTGGCTCTTTCACAGAAAAAATTTAAGATATCCAGCATGTTTTTGCCCTGGGGTGCCTTTTCACTGTGAGCTGTCTGTTCCGAGTTAAGTAAGAAAGAAGCTGCTAAGCATTACCAAGCTTTCTAGCTGCACGGCTACCTTGGTATAATCCACTGGCTTTGTTCAGTAACATTGAGGCAGTATTTGTTTCCACCTTTTGTGTGTATAAAGGTAGATGAATATATTCATTATGCCACACATTTCTGATCCACTCTGAATAGGATTCAGAAGACTTTTGGAAAGTTTGTAGCTAGGTATTAGCTTAATGAGTAGGAACAGTTTGAGTTTAAAGTTCCGTAGTAATAATAATGGGCTTGAGGTAGAAATGTTCCTGTCTTCCTCTTTCCCACTTGGCTAAATTCCAAAGTGAATTTTTGTAATGACAGAACAATTCAGATGTTTCCCTGCTTTGTAGGAAGCAGTTTCTGCCCAAGAGTGGCAGGCTGTAGCAATACCACTGAGCTGATAAACATACTGTGCAGTAATATAATGATTTATACTGGAGCTCTTCCTGTTTCCTAGGCTTGTAACTGTCCAGCTTTAGCTCAGTTACCTTTGGCTTGTGTGCATGGACAAAACCTGGATTAATTGAGACAGGAGGTTTATACTGTCTGTCTTTTGCAGCTTTGCTTATGTACCTCTTAACACCAGCTGCTGAACTCCAGTGCTTACTGACTCACTAGCAAGAACAGTAACTTTGCTCCTATTCCTCAGCTGCCAGTGATGGACTAAAAGAAGAGCTCAAGGATGGGGTATTCCTCATTACTTCCCAGGTACCTTGAAATACTGCTTTCCTGGGGATGTAGAGCACAGGCACTGCAACAGTGATAGCTACTTGTTTTCCTCCTTTGACCCTTTCTTTTCTGTATCGGACTGAAGTGCAGATGGTCTGGAGACTAGTCTATAAACTAAAGCAGTGCTTTGTGTTGTATATGTCCTACACGTAAGAGATTAACCTTTTCTCTGGTGAAACTTCTTAGTTAGTTATTGTTGTAGATGGCTTTGAAGTTATGTTCCTCCAGTCTTCCTCTCAAACACTTTTTTTTTTTTTTTTTGGTAAATTGCTTCTAGCTTGAATCAGTGAGATTTGGACTCTTGTGAGGCAAGGGGGGAGGGGCTTGCCTGTACCTTGGACAAAAGGAGACGTGATAATTTGCTTGCCCAAGTGTTGCGCATCTGCTTGGCACACCTTCACAGAAATGCCCTGGCTTAGTGGCTGCTGCAGCTGACAGACTGCTCAGCGGGCACAGAGTAGTGCACACTAGTCACAGAATCCTCAAGTGCTTTGACTTCTGCAGTATGAAAACACACTGCCTACTTCTGTGTCCCTCGTGTGCTGTATGAGGCAGCCTCTCAAATGCTTTGTTTGGGGTCACTTCTGACTTTGGAGCCTGCTGATGCCTTGTTCTTTCATTCCCTTCAGAGCCCCTTGTTTCTTCCAGGCTCTGGTGGAGGACTTTGTCTGTCTGCTGTGCTAGGTCTGTTGGGTGGTAAATGTAGTCAGTGGGTGGGAATCTCTCTACCCATTTGATAGGCCCTGCATCAGGATTTTATTAATAATGAGTTGTGGTTACTCAGATGTTCAGTCAGTACTTGCTTCCCCAACCTTACATGAACTCTGTTTCTCCCAGTTCAGAACACATGTGCTTCTCAGTGACGTGCTTAGAGTTCTCTGAGTCTGTAGCTGACCATGTAAACTTCAGTCCTTCCAGTGGTAGCTGTTGGACTTAGCAAAGTGTATGAGATGTTGGCTTCAGCATGCTACTCCAGAACAAGCCTTTAGAGTAACCAGTAGCATCCAATCTCCTTTATGGTGATCTTTGTCCAATTAAGAGCCATGAAGCCAAGTCACTGGTTAAGGAAAATGTGCTATGAGAAAAACTGTCACTTCAAACCTTAAAAGCATGTGGTTAACCTTCCTAAGAGGCTTTTCATCATTTTTTGAGTTTCTGGGGTCAAAACTAAGCTTGTAATAGAAAAGCAAGCTCAGGTATGGGTTAAAATTGTAACAATAAGCATCTCTCTGCACACTTTAAACCTGGTCACTGATGCTGCATTTTATGTTCTGCATCGAGTCCTATTGAGTAGAGTGTGTGGGAGTCATGGGGGTTTTTTTGTTTGTTTTATTTTTAATTTTTAATGATCTTTCAGATTTCACAAAGAGCCAGATCCCTTAAGATTCTGAGTTCATGGGCCCTGCCCTGGCTTGCCTTGCGTTGCTTTTCTAGCTGCATGGCCAGTGAGGTAGTTGTGCAGCTAGAAACCTTGGTAATGCTTAGGGGTTTCCTTCTTGCTTAACTCATCTGCTGCAGTGACTTTAGTGGTTTTGTAGACTACTAGTTTGTCAGACTCTACTTTCATGGCTGCTAAAGCTTACAGCACAGGCTGACTAAATCCCTCTTGACTTTTGGTTAACTCCAGATGAGTTGAGCTGTGTTTAGAATAAAGGTGGTTGGTGTCTCATGGCCTGTAAACTGAGCTTTGTGGGGAGGGAGACTGTAGAGAAGCCTTTAGCCTTGGAAAGGTCCTACCTGGTTGTGTTTAAACACATAGGAAATGGCTCTGGAACCCTTGCTCCAGTAGATGAAAGTGCTGAACAAAAAACTCACTGAGGGAGTTTCATGGTAGAAAGCACCAAATCTTGGGCCAGTCGCCAGTTCCTCCAGCAAGCCCCAGAACTCTTGTTCCTGTAACGAAGGATGTGGTGAGTGGTATGAAAATGTATCTCAAATTTCACAGGAACACTGACTTTCAGAAAAGCAGTAGTCCAACCAAAAATGGACAGCTTGTTGCTAAGGAGATCAATGGCAAGCTGTACTAAGTTCAAAAACTCAAAGATCCTGTCATTTAGCACTCTGGCATTTTAGCACTTTGAAAGGGAAAGTCAGAAATACATCAGTCAGCTAAATGGAAAGGAGACAGTTAAATATTTGTGTCTGTAGATGAGGCCTATCTTGCATGTTAAGTTCAGGTACCTGGAAGACCATGTTCTAAGTTGGTTTTGACTATGGCATATGAAACTGCAGGTGTGGCACCAGTTCAGGGCTCCTCCAGCAATAAGGTTTGCTGGCAGTTTTCTCTCAGAAGTACTTGGCATGTCTGTCATAGAAAGGGAGAGAGACCTACCTCATCTTTAACTAGGGCAGCATTCAAGACATCTATGCTGTGGTATAGCCTGAGGTGATTTGGCCTTTGGTGCAGGAACTTGGTCTGAGTGGAATGTCTTCTCCCCTGCTTCTATGCTTTGGTCTTACCTGTGTGTGGATAGTACTTTCATGCAGGATCCACACTTTGCCAGTGTGGTGGTGTATTTCCTGGGCTGAGAATGACAGCAATCATCATCATGCTAAAATCTATATTTAAGAGGCTGTGTATGGCTCCATCTTCTGTGGAGCAGCACCCAATGGCAAGAACATAGTTTGGAGGGAGGTGGGTGAGTGCTGAGAGGAAGGACAGGAGTTGTCATGCAGACCTGGAAGACATGGAGTAAGGACAAGCAAGAGAAAAGGTTATCTGAAATACCTTGTGTTTCTTCTGTGAACATAAGTAAAAAAAACCCTACTACTATGTGCTTAGACTGTCTGAAAAAGGTGAAGTGAGTCACCAGAAATGCATCTTTTTCCCTGTAGCAGTACTGCTTAGTAAGTAGAATTTTTTAGCTAAAGGTACTACTTGATGAAGAATTTTATTGTAGCTGGTCAGGGTACTGTGGGACAGCTGGATTTTGAGACTGCATGCAATCTGTTGCTAGTTGTAGACTAAGACTTATCCTGCAGGCTAAGTAAGACCCAGGGACTGACTTAGTGCTCCCCCTGTCATGAAGGAAAGATTTGCTCTCCAGATGAGAATGTAGACTTTAGGTATTTAAGTATTGTGGTCTGTGTGAAACAGTACTCTCTATTCTCCCATCCTGTGTGCCAGCTCTTCTTCAGCTGCTGCCAGTAGCTGAATGGTGTACACCCCCAGAGACTCCTCACAGCTGTAGAACGCTGTTTCTTCATGTTTTTGTTCTTTCTAAATGGAACTAAATAATCTGCTAAAGCTGAGGAGGGAGGAGGACTATCCTCCCTGCCTTGGTTCAGTGTGGCAGCTTGGGAGTGCGATGTTGTGTGCTGTGCTGTCTCCCCTCTCCTCTGCCCTGTTCATTGTTGTCTCTGCTATTGCTATGCAGGCTTCTCTGTGGAATAAAAGTCCTTTTGTGTGGGGCCACAGTGTGGTGCCTTTCAGCTCCTTGCTAGCAGTCCAGCCTGTTGAATTCCCAGGCATAAGCTGCTGGCAAGTGGAAGGGAGGAAGGCAGACATATGCAGTGAGGAGCTTCCATCTCATTCATATTAATGCTGCCAAGAACAGAGCTATTTTTGGGCTCTAGGACAGCCTTTCTTTCCCTCCTTGTACCACCTGCTTTCAGTGTACAGAGCAAATTCTGATTCTTCTCCAAAAGCCTCCTTAGCTGTGTGCATCCTGCTGTGTGATGTGTGCAAGTGAAGGTTTATATGCCCCACATTCCCTTGGGTCTGCAAGGGCTCTAGCCCAGCTCTCCAGTTCATGTTCAAGCAAGGACAGGCTGAAAAATTTCAGGGACCCCAGTGGGATGATGTACATAAACTACATGACCTCATGTAGGTTTTGTCTCTGTGCGTGCTACTAATGGCATGCCTCTGCTGAAAACTGCAAATGGTTTTCAGGCCTGAAAGGAACAAAGGCCCTAATACTGCTTTTGGAAGGCCAGAAGAAATGTCTGATCCAAGCTCTAAACAATCTAACTGTGGTTGTGTTTGTGGGGAACCTATGTCCTTGGTGTTGTATCTTGCCAAAACTAGAGATCATGTCAGAAGGGAACAGAGTATATCCTTAGGATTCAAGAAGGAAGTAATTTAAAAGGAAGTAGGCATTTAGGGAAAATCACAAACTATGGGCTAGGGCAATACAAAATTGTATCAACTGACCTGGTAGTTGGTTTTCACAGGGCAAGGCTCATTCCCTGCCTCTATAGTTGTTAGCCCCTTTGAAAGGGGCAAGCTCTGAGCAAGCCTGAGTTGGATGGTGTGTAAAAACAGCTGACAGTGTCATACTTTAGGAACCATGCTCACCTAAAGACAGTTGTCTCCTCCCTTCCCCTTCCTTATCCAGTAATGGAGGTGATGAGTGTCTTGTTTGCTGGTTTGTGAACAACCCCTGGGTCTTCTGGAGGGATATGGAGGAACTTCACTGTGTAGACTTGCTGCACCCTGTGGCACATCCCAGGCTTACCAGGGCACAGAGAGTGGCCTCGTGCCAGCAAACAGGGTTTGCAGAGAAACTTCCCTCTCCTTTCTACCGACAGTGGCACTGTACTGCAGTTGTCTTGCCCCACCGTGAGGCTTTTGTCTCTTGTTACAGTACATCTGTAAAACCTTCTTATTTACATAGCACAGCTGGTGTGCTAAGGAAGTAACTACAGAGAGAGCTTATACAGTAGTGTAGTTAATGTCTGTCATGGCTCTTGATCCCGGCACAAGGGGTAGTGTATCAATTTACCCACTGCAGTTCCTCTTAGTGGTACCTCTCAGTAAAGAGCTGCCTGAGGGGCCTCTCTACAACTATTGGTAGAGTAGAATACAAATCTTAAAAGTAGCACAGCCTAGTGGGACATAACCTAGCAGGGTGATTGATGTCTTGCCCAGGAATAGTACGTTTGCATAACAAGTGAGGGGTGTACCTGAAAATGAAGCTGTGCTCCTGATTCCTGGCAATTATTCAACCTGTCAGAGCTGTTGCATTGTTTTTGGCTGTATATGTTGGCTTGCAAATAGCTGAAGAAAATAAGGTCCAAGCTCTTGTTTATAAATAGCAACAAGCCTTAAAGAGTTGAAAGAGAGGGCAGAATATGGTACACTTGAGACCCCTCAGATGCCCAGTCACCTCTATATACACTGCAGCAGGGGAGGCAGAAGGCCAGGACACTGGCTGTCTTTGTCTGAACTTACTAACATGTCCTAAGCCATTGGTGAGATCAGTCTGACTGGGGCTCTTGCTAATTATCTGTTTTCCAGGTTGTCAAGACAATTGGTCTGCGAGAGGTCTGGTTTTTTGGACTTCAATATCAAGACACCAAGGGCTTCTCAACATGGCTGAAATTGAACAAAAAGGTATGTTTGCTCCAAGATTTCACTTTTCCTTATTCATGTCTCTGGGAGTGCAGAGGGAAAATTCAGTCTCTGTACTTCCGTCAGGGTTCTGTTCTTGCCTATCCATGCACCTGAAGTTCTGCGAGATTATCGAGTTGGTGTTGTGGTGTCCACATACCCCCTCCCAAAGCTGTGGAGTCATGGTGCCTGGCCTGGTCTTCCTGCGTGTATAGTTCTGTTTGTTACCTGGCCAGATCTCTTATCCTTCCTGGTAACACGCTAATGTGGTGCTCATTGTGAGCATCTTAGTTGGAGAGAAACCTGGAAAGTAATTTACCTAGGACGGATCATAACTACTGGCCTGTCGTAATTCCTGTGGGGAGAAGTGATGAAGTAATTTTCAATTAGCAGTAATTGAAAATCCTTCAGAAGGTGCTCACTCACTACTTCATTGGGAAGGAGAAAGTTTTTTGTAGTGCGTGTTTGTGTTCTTGTTTGTAAACCTGCTCCCCTTCACTTGGTATACAGGCTATAAAATCTGCTAACTCTGTTCCAGGTAACAGCGCAGGATGTACGCAAAGAAAGCCCCTTGCTTTTCAAATTCCGTGCCAAGTTCTACCCAGAAGATGTGGCAGAGGAGCTGATTCAGGACATCACACAGCGCCTTTTCTTCCTCCAAGTGAAGGAGGCAATTCTGAATGATGACATTTATTGTCCTCCAGAAACAGCTGTTCTTCTGGCTTCTTATGCTGTCCAGTCCAAATATGGAGACTTCAACAAAGAGGTGCACAAGTCTGGCTACCTTGCTAGTGACAAATTGCTCCCACAGAGGTAAGTGAACCTGAATAGTCTTAGACCTTTTCTGCCTTAAAGGGTTTGTGTGGGGAGCCCCAGCTGTCTCTGCGGTCTCTGTGAAACAGTTAGAACTAAAGACGGAATTTCTGCACAACGGCAAGGTGGCAAGCACGGAAGGGAAGGCTGTGACACAGAGTGGATTTCCTCTCTGTCTTGCTGAATCATAGTTGTCTGACATGCGCAGTGTACGTGTCCAATTGTGAATTATTTATGTTATTGAAAATCAATGGTGCATGGACATGTGTAGATAATAAAGTGTATATAAGTCGCGGCAGCGTTTGCAATAAAAGTCCAATTTTCAAAAAAAGACATGTCGTGTTTTGACCAACCCCGACCGCAACAGGTTTGGTTCTTTTTTTTAAGTGTAGGAGGTGTTTTGATTTGATAAAATATAGCCTGGTGCCTCTTTGAGGATTTAGATTAGTATACATTAAATTAGGAGCTTTAATCTTAAACATCCTATTGGTACTCTGAAACTCTAACCAGAAGTAGCGAGAGAAAAGCTCGAAAACAAAAAAATATGCTACAAGGAGAAGCACAACTGAATAAAACTTGTCATTTGTTAGAAGTCTTAATATTGACCATTGTGTCTCTGTCTAGCCCTATAATAAAACTGTCTTTGCTGGAGTATCTTTGTGGGGCAACTGTGATGCCAATAGAGTATTTAATGAAGCATTATTATAGAGTGATGTGACTGTGTGTGTATATAAATGCAGTGCTTGGTCTTCAACATCCTATATACTCTTTCTAGGGTTTTGGAGCAGCACAAGCTTAACAAGGACCAGTGGGAGGAGAGGATCCAGGTGTGGCATGAGGAACATCGAGGAATGATTAGGTAACTGATGCAGTATGAAACTGCTGTATTGAAAGTGGTGTCACATATGTTAGTGTGTAATGTATGAATGCATACAAAAATCTGTGGCTTGCTTCAGGCTGAGTTAGCATTCTTCAGGTTATTTTACTCAGAAAAACTAGGTTCATGAGCTTCTGCCCTTGCTGGTCCACATCAGCCGGCTGTTCTTAGTAAAGAAGACTGTGCTTGCAGAGTTTGTAATTATTTACTAGGGTAATGCTTAGAACCTTTGCCAGCTTGTTGCTAGTCTGTACATATAGGAAGATTGCTCTAATGACTTATAGACTCAGAAAAGAATATCTGCTTTCTTTTTACATGCTGCAGAGAAGATGCTGTCTTGGAGTACCTGAAAATTGCACAGGATCTGGAAATGTATGGTGTGAACTACTTCAGCATTAAGAACAAGAAGGGCTCTGAACTCTGGCTGGGTGTAGATGCTCTTGGACTAAACATTTATGAGCAGAATGATAGGTAATAAACTCCCTCTCTTCATCATTGCATTCAGCTCCTTTCTAATATAAAGGCATTCAAAATTAATCTCTTCTGGAATTCAAGTCTTTAAGTAAACTCCACCATTTCTATATGAGTCTTGGCTGTGCTTTTGACATTGACAGAAGAATTCATAAAATATACTTTTTGCACCAACAAATACAAGAAATTGTCAAATCTTATTAAGCTAGTCTTACTTGTATCCCTAGTCTTCCTGCCACAGATGCATTCTCCAGTTCTGTTTTCCATTTAAAAAACAAAAAAAGCAGGGTTGAAAAACTGTTTCTTATAATTGTAGTTCATCTGCATGACTATAATTTTGTTTGTTGATTTCAGTTAACATAAGAGCACTGAAATATGAGGGTGGATTTGGTAGAATTTTGAGCTTTATATTTTAAGTCAAGAATTTTGAATGACTTAAGGCTCACTTATTTCTTTTTACTTCCCATTTTGGCAGGCTAACACCAAAAATCGGATTCCCTTGGAGTGAGATCCGAAATATCTCGTTCAATGACAAGAAATTTGTTATCAAGCCTATTGACAAGAAAGCACCAGTAAGAAGCAGCATTGAAATTAAACTTTCGGCATCTTAGTTGAATGATCTCTATTTTGGTTTTCATCAGTAGTGTCAATGGTGATGTAAGCAGGGTTCAGGGCAGTATGCACAGAATTGGTGTAGTGGCAGTAATGTGATAGTTGTAACTTGTTTCTGGCTAGGAGGGTAGAAATTTTTTCAGTATAAGCTTAAACTGTTAAAGTCAGTGGTAGGGAGAACCTCTTTGCTTAGAGTTTCTGATTCTTCTAGGGCTGTTCAGATTCTCTGATAATACAGTTGGGCATCTGAGGCACCTCTGTTAATGGTGAATGCTTCTCTTGCAGCCTATTGGCTTTGGTAGTATGTGGTGGGATGGTCTTCTGCAGGTTTGCACTTACTTGAAGCAGAAGCTTTAGGTCATTTTATAGGGTATGGAGTTTCTTTTCCTTGCAAATTTATACTGAATGTAAATGATTTCATCTTGAAGGCCTAATAATTTCCTGTGCTAGCCAATACCTTCTGCTATCCATGGCATTTCCCTGATGCCGTTGCTCCTTTTTAACAAAACAAAGTTATTTATCCATTGGTCATAACATTTAATACCTTTTCTGGCATAAAACAAGATGTTATATTTGATGTGGCTGGCCAGGCATTGAATAACTAAGTTGGAAGAAAGGTGGGAGAAGCCACAGTCTCAGTGTTCCTGGTGAACCAGCCCTGCTGGTGTTTGTAATGGAATGGTGACGCTGTTGCCGTGTGCTTGGCGCTAGGTCTGTGTCACAGTGAAACCTAGGACACTGAATGACACGTTGGGTGCTTCTACCCTGTGTGTGTATGTCAGTTTGAAATCCATTCCTGAAAGAAAAGTGTCTAATTGCTACCACCAATTCTGCAATTAACAATTATTCTTAGCAATTAGACATTGTTAGCAATTCTAGAAAGCGTGAGATTTTGGAGCTTATTGCATCCACAGGGGATTCTTAGGCTGAAAGAACAGGTCTAATGCTGCCTTTTTCTTGTCCTAAGGACTTTGTATTCTATGCCCCTCGGTTACGGATTAACAAACGAATCTTGGCCCTTTGCATGGGGAACCATGAGCTCTACATGCGCAGACGTAAACCAGACACCATTGAGGTGCAGCAGATGAAAGCACAGGCTCGGGAAGAGAAACATCAGAAACAGATGGAGAGGTTGGTAGGGTTCTGAGTAACCTGGACTTGATCGATCACTGCACAAGTAGCATCATGTGCTAGATAAATGGCTGGCAATGCCTTAATCTGCTTGAACCAAAAATAGAACAAATTGATTTCTGCTTCAGTAGATCTAGTGGGTTGAAGGTAATTGCACTCATCACAAATGGGACTCACCATTACTTTCTTGGAGTTAAAGATTTGTCCATTTGATGGGACTAATACATATTTTAATATATGGAGATTTCCTTTATAACATTGCTATTATGAACTTGCTGTTGAGATGAATGCAGAGCTTTATATTTTTGCACAAATTCATCGTGAGTACTTGTTACGGGTTTATGTTGTTGAATTTTAGTACTAGGGGGGCTATAGGGGTAGTTTCTGTTAGAAAAGTTGCTAAAAACTTAATTTGTTTTATGAAGAGTTAATGATAGTTAGTTTTAGGAAGAACTTAGTAACTTCTCCCAACTCTTATCTCTACTCATAAATTCTTAACTGTTATTTTTTTTCTTTTCTATCCACCTACAAAAGAAAATAAAAAGTAACTTTAGTGAATATTTAAAATCCAACCAAAATCAAACCACCATGGTACTGTAATGCACATCTCTTGTGTGCTCATGGCTTTACTAGGAAGTGCTCCAATCTGGGTGATAGTTTGAAATTACATTCTGGCATCCTCCCATTAGAGCCCTGCTGGAGAATGAGAAGAAGAAGAGAGAGTTGGCAGAAAAGGAGAAGGAGAAGATTGAGCGTGAGAAGGAGGAGCTAATGGAGAGACTCAAGCAAATTGAGGAGCAAACCAAGAAAGCTCAGCAAGGTAATAGGAAATCGTCCAATATTTCCTTAGATGCATGGTCTGAGTAAGAAGGGTTCAAATAGTAAAGCTATGAGCATCTCTGAGCCATGTGTCTCTCAAGTATTGTGTGCTAACTGGTGTTAGGGCCCTGGTTTAGCCTCCTGAAGCTAAGCCCTCTGTATGCAGTTGCTGAGAAAGGATTTGCATTAAAGAAATAGATGGCAGCCAGGATGCCTCTCTGGTAGAGGGAGTACCTTGCTGTTGTTCCTGTGCAGGCTGGAAGCTTTATTCCAGGATATCTGTAGAGGAAGGAGTCAAAAAGTGTAGCAGGGATCATGCTAGACAATACTGTGGCTATTACTGTCTAATTGCTTGGCTGGAGTTACTGTGGTGTTCCCCAAGTGAAATGCTGGATGCTTCTCTGCCCTTAAGAATGTAATTTTGGGATGAGTGCTTCCATACACATCAGTTGGGGTTGGAACAGGCCTGGCTCTTAGTCTTCCAGCTCTAGTTACAATGTGAGGAGAGGAAAGGGGACAGTTGCTCACATCTCTCCTTTACCTGTTCCTATGAAGGAAAACCCTTGTCCAGCAGGTAGGCATGAGGGCATTTTCCTCTTCTCCTGCCATTCTACTTGATCTGTCTTGTGACATGCTCCCCTACTCTTTCAGAACTGGAAGAACAGACCCGCAGAGCTATGGAGCTGGAACAGGAGAGAAAACGAGCTCTGGAGGAAGCAGAGAAACTGGCTAAAGAACGCAGGGAAGCAGAAGAGGCAAAGGAGGCCCTATTGAAAGCATCCCATGATCAACAAAAGACTCAGGAACAGCTGGTAAGTCAGTGAGCTGAAAATCCAGTGAGGGAAAATAGTGAAAGGAGAAGCATCCAAGCTCTTGATGCAAACCACACTATGAATGTAGTGAAGAAACACTGTATTCATAGGTTCTTTAATTTTTAGCCTCAAGCAGATAATCATATGTGTAAATACAAGTGTATTTGTACAGTAGATTTGTAGTGCCTTTTGCCCTTTTTTTTTTATGTGATGGTATGAGTGTAGAGCTCACTGATTGCTTTCCCTGGTTTGGATTCAAAGAATTGAGTTCTATAACTCTGCTTGGAGGAGAAGGAAAAAAACCCAGCCCAACAACCAAGAAAACCCCAACCCACAATGAAATGCAAAACTCTTTTGGCTTCCTTTCCTCTTGCATCACTGAGGTATTGGTGGAATTGAAGTTAACAGGAAGGCTTTCTTCTTATTGGAAAGATGTTAGATATAGTGGTTTGATTCAGGACTTGGACAAAATGCTTCATTTAGCAAGTACTTTGGGTTTTGTTCTCACCAAAAGCCTTTCTTCTGCAGGCTGCTGAGATGGCAGAACTCACAGCTAGGATCACACAGCTGGAGCTGGCCAGGCAGAAGAAAGAGAGTGAGGCTCAGGAGTGGCAGCAGAAGGTAAAGCAGAATTTGAGCAAATGGGGGTACTTTTTGTGGAATTGCTCTTCATTCTGGGTTGTGATCTAAACAACTGCACTAGATTCCACACTAGACTGAACATTTGCAAGTTTGAGGCTGTTGTAAATAGCCAGCTTTGGTTTTTTTGTTGGAATGGGTGACTTATTCGAACTTCATGTACCAATTAGGCATGTAGCTCATTTTCCATTTACTGTAACCATTCTTTGAATCTCTGAAGTGGAATCTTTGAATCTCTCTCAGCGAAACTTTTGCAAATGATGGTGGCCCGAGTAGCTTTGGAACATATCCCTTCTGAGGTGCAAGGTTTCCTGTAACGACACTGAGTGGTGCTTCTGTGAAAAGTCTCAGGCACTCAGGAGTATACTCACTGACTCACTGTGGCATGCCCTACTGCAGGCACAGATGGTGCAGGAAGACCTAGAGAAGACCAAAGAGGAACTGAAGACTGCCATGAGCACCCCTCATGTCACTGAACCCATGCACTCTGAGAATGAGCACGATGATGAGCAGGATGAGAATGCAGCAGAGGCCAGTGCTGAGTTGCGGTCAGAGGCCACCATTAAGGACCGCAGTGAGGAGGAGCGCACCACTGAAGCAGAGAAGAATGAGCGAGTCCAGAAACATTTGAAGGTAAAAAGTTGGCAGCAGAGAGTATGTGTGTCTGGATGCTGCTTCTTTTTTCTCAATGCTAATTGCAGCTGGGAGGTATTACTCTTATTTAAAAAATGAAGGGAAAAGTGGGGAAGAGAGGATCGTGATCTTGCCAGGATAGCTGCTTAACTATTGAGTAGAGAGGCAGATCTTGTCTCCTAGCTCTTGACTGCCATTTCACTGGAACTAGTGAAGTATTTTTGAAGCAGTGCCAACAAGCAGCATCTTTCAGACATAGTGTGCTTTGTGTGAGTATTGCCAGCCATCTGACAGCTGTTTATAGCCTTGGCTGCAATGAATCAAAGAACTTGATCTGGTTCCTATCAAGAAGCTGTCTCTAACTCCTGTGTCTGGGTTGCATTGCAAAACCCTGGGAGTAGCCTCCTAGAGCTCAGCATGGAGAAAGCAGTACTGTACCATCTTCTTGTAAGGAACTCCAGTGTTCTGGTGTTGAATTCCAAGCATTTTTATTTGCTGCCTAACTTGCATCACACTTTGCTTGTTCTGCATCGTGCTGTGGTGGTTACACAAACACTTTATCTTCTACGACAAGTTTTTCTGGTAGAAAGCTAGTCATTTCTCAGATTCTGCAAGATGTTCCTATTGTCTTTAGGGATCTCTCCAGTTGACTATTCTTTTAAAGTACATACATTGGAGACAGTCTTTCTTACTCTGTTAAGACAAAGATAAGTAGGGTGAGAGGTTGCTTGATGTTTTCTACCTTCAAATGTTAGGGAGAGATATTAACAGCTTGCAGAAAATAACATAACTGTTCAGGTTAGAGGGGCCTTCAAACGATCATCAAGTCACCCTTCCTTGCTCAAGCAGTCAGCTAGAGCAAGTTGCTCAGAACTGAATACATGTGACTTGGGTGTTTCCTGCCTCTACTGGTACTGAATCTTTAGGGGGATCAGAAGAAAGCTGCTTGTCCAGCTTCGAGTCTCTGGCTTGTGCTAACCTGTTGCTGTCTGTTTCCCCTTCTCCCAAAGGCTCTCTCCTCCGAGCTGGCAAATGCTCGGGATGAAACCAAGAAGACAGCAAATGACATGATCCATGCTGAGAACATGCGTCTGGGCCGAGACAAGTACAAGACCCTCCGTCAGATTCGTCAGGGTAACACCAAGCAGCGCATTGATGAGTTCGAGTCCATGTAAACTCGCCCCTGCACCGGCTACCCTGCACTCTCTTCTCCCCTCTTTCCCATCCTCTCCCATCATTCGCTCATAATTGTGCTGTGCTGGAACCACTACAGAAGAGTGACATGGTCTTATTTATCAAGTTTTGGGCAAATGCTGGAGTTAAGCAACAGAAGAGAAAGAAAAGTATTTACATCTTCCTGGGCTGGCTTGGGAAAACAAACATGTATTGGAACTAATCTGAAATAGTTTGGTTTGGGGTAGTCTCACTGTGTTGGGTTTGGTGTTGCTCACTGAGGTGACTGTGTTGCTGTCCTCTCCCTTGGTGGGGGGAGGCCAGCAGGTACTTGTGCTGCATTATGTACAGTCAAGTGCTGACAGTCTGACGCTGCCTTCCTACTAACCTGCATAAGCTTCAGGGCTAATCTTAGTAGCCAGGATCTGAATTTCTGACTTAATGCAGGGTCTGAATCATGTAGTTGAGAAGAGGAGACTGGAGGTTAGGAAGAATGGTTGCAGGTAAAATATGGGCTTTCCTTCTAAAAGACCAAAGCTTTTGTCCTACAGATATAAGCAGACCAAACAGATTCTGTGGTGTTCCTGCTGGTATTACCTTTTGTTGCTTAATGATGGAATTTTGAATTTCCTAATTATGAGGAGGTCTTTGGAATATTTCCACTGATGCAGTGTGGTTTAGAGCCTCAAATTCGCTGCTTTTTGTCTCTGGTAAATGGCTTTGTTCACCATCATTTGTCTGACTTGAATGTAACCAGTGAGACAGAGATAGCTGAAGTACATAGCCTTCCTTTATGGTTTTCCAATGAAAACCTGAAGTGGAAGGTAGAAATGTAAAAAATTCCTGTAGCAGTATTTTCTCTTGCTGAACCAATACTTTTCTAGTTATGTGAACATGATTTCGAGGGTTTTCCATAAGAGGCCTTTTTAGCACATAGTCGTTGGTGCCTTATGACTGTGTATAGATCTACTGTAGCTCAGATGTCTTTAGTTTAAACTAAATGCAATCATAAAAAGTGATCAGCAGCTGGGGACCAAAAACTACTCTCATGTCTGGGTCATGTACAGGACTGCATCTGTCTTCCTGGCTTCAAGCAGCGTTTGAGGGGAGAGGATCCTGAGACACTTGCCCAATTGCTGCCTTAATCCTCGCTAGCATTCTGCCAGATCTGTGGCTCAAGTGCTTTTCCTTCCCCAGAAGGATGCTTTGCTCTTTTGTAGCTTTGAGAACAGAAGGCTCTGTCTCTTAGAAATGAGACACAAGTGGTTGTGAGACTGGTCCTGAGAGCCACTTGTGCCAGTTACTGTCATGACTATCATGTCTGTCATCCAAGCTGTCTGTGCTGTAGGCTACCCAGAATCCTCCCTACTATTTATGGGGAGGAAAGAGCCACATATGCTCAGGACTGAATTGGACTTTTGCCTTGATTCTTTGCTAAAAGCAGCTGTTAATCTTCAGGAGAGGCCTCGTAAAAATGGATTCCACCTAAAGAGAAGTCCTCCTTTGCTTTGCCTTGCTTGGATTAGCCTGTCCCTATAGGAAGTCACCATATTAGCCTGCGATTTATTTTCTTGCGTAGCATGATCCCAAATCTTGTGACTTGCTCAGTTTTGTGGATTCTCCCTTTTTATGATGTCACTGCTAATGATGACAGAAGGGAAACATCTGAAAGCTGGAACACTTTCAGCTCCCAGCTGTATGCGAAAGGGTGAAGGGGGACTGTGCCAAAAAAGAAATGTTCATGATAGTGTTAACAAACTGCAGTATTTACCTAGGAATTACCCTAGAATTGGGTTGCTGGAAACAACCTCACCAGTGCTGTATTTTATTTTTTGGAAGTAATGCAAGTCTGTGTGGAGATCCATACAAACACCAACCAACCTCTGTTGGAAGCAACATGCTAAGCTATGCTCCTAAACATCCAGATGTGTCATGTGGGAGCTCCTTGCTCTCCCCTGAACACAGCATGCTTTTGAGGGGACACTTGACATGGCAAGCGTTTTGTTGGCAGAGAACCCATCCCTCAGTACTTTGAAAGTCCCAAATGAACGATTGCAGTTAAGTTGTCAGACCTGATTTGTGTATTTCTGTACTGAAGGCGATTAGTGCTCACTCTGCATGTGTCTTGTTACTGGGGAACGGACAATTTTTACACTTCTGTTTTGGTGCTTAAAAGCTGGTTCTCAGCACTTCTGCTCTGTCCATGGTGACTATTGATGCATTTGGGAGAGAAAAGCCTTTATTACATTTTAACAATTTCCTAACAAGCTGATGTATGGTGCCTGGAATACGTGTTCAAATAATAAACCAGTAAACCTTTTCTGCTTTGATGGGTCACACAACACTGCTGAGCTCATGTATTATGATGTTGGGATGACTTTGGTTTATAGAGTTTTTTTAAACGTTCTAATTCCACACGGTCCAATATAGGAATAGAACGGCTTGTGCCAGTGAGTCCACCTAACTCTTTGTAGTTGTTTCAGCCCTGCCTTCTTAACCAGTATTATATTACAGTGGTATCTAATGATATTTGATTTCAATACTTCTAGCTATGCACAATTAGAAAATATTAGTCAAGGGATGGAGGACATGTTTGTGGTCCTCCTTCCTGTGGAAATGTATACTGTATTGTAAAGAAATGATATTTTGCAAGAAAACTAATGTAAGAAGCTTTCAGTATTACAGTGAGATTTGTAGGCACATTTTTTATTTGTTAGAATACAGTGAATAGTTCTCCTTCCTCTCCATGTTCCAGTTTAATTGGATATCTACTCCTCTTGGGGGTGGGGGGAGGGAAGTACTTTATCAAATGTTTGCCTGGCTTATTTTTTCTTGTTTTATTTTTTGTTGCTGTAAATTATGTTGAAGGTTTTTGACCAGTTTCTTTCTGGATTATAATAAAACATCAATTCCTTAAGGTTGTGGAGTAATTCATGAGTCTATGTGCTTATCTGCAAGAGAGAACCTTGATATTAAGGCTTTTTTTTCCTGTTTGGAGGAGTTGTTAAAATCCATGCCTTGTTCTTCCTGAAGTGCCAATAAAGTTCAGAGAAATTCAGCAGATTGTGTCTGGCTGGTTACTTAAGGCTTGCTTTAAGCCTAGTGCTGTCTCCCAGCTGAGCAGGTCTGCCCTGTGGTGCTCAGAGATCAGCCTGGTAGCTCTCTCGCAAATAAGGAGCTTTTTACTTGCACCCTGAAAAGCAACTTTGCTTGAATAACAGCCCTTTCCCCTTGCCCACCTCTGCAAGCAATCTGACTGGAGCCAGTACTGGAGTTCACAGTACTTTGTGGAGACACTGAGTATAAATGTTCATCTTCCAAATGGATGTTGGATGGAGGGGGAAGAGCTGCTGTGGGTGAGTGCCTGCTGTGCCAAATGTGCATCCATCAGCAGGTCAGTGTGTGGAGAGGGTGGCTGGGCCTTGGTGCTGCTGCTTGCTCCGACACCCTGCGAGATCTGTCCTGCCATCACCCTGGACTGGGCATTTCAGCACAGTTTGCTTTGCACCTGCCTTGCCGTGGCTGTCTCTACCTGTGTTTCCCAGTGTCTCAGGACAGGCTCCAGCAATGGCAGAGCAAGGCTGCTGCCACTGTTCTGCTAATGACCTGGGTGGTCTTTATTTGCAGCTGTTTTCTTTGTGTTTGTGAAGAGTGGCCTGGCAGAACCTCTGCCTCATGGTTGCTGCACTGCAGGATAAGGTGGAGATTTCATTGGAACATGTTAGTGCTCAGAGATCTGGTGCTGGGGGAGAAACCTGAACTTGTCTATAAACAAAATGAAGTGTAGAGCAACGGAGGCTTCCGTGATCCCCACTAGGCGTGACGTGGATCCAGTTTCCGTAGGTGAGGGGTTTTTTTGTTCCTTCCAGGAAACCTGAACACTGGAGGAATTGCATGTCTTCTTCAATGCTACTGCAGCCTTCAAGTGAGGGTTGCACTAGTCTGGAAAGGTTAATCTCACAAATGGGGCTAATGCTGTTTCTCTTGTCCTAGCTTCTCAATGGACAGTACCTTGGAGATTTAAGAGGCTTAGTAATTCTCCCTTTAGGTATTGTATTCAGTTTGTCTTTGAAGAAATGGAAGTGCAAAGCATTAAAGGCTGAAGGCTGCTTCTGTATAGGACCGTGTTGTTAAATCCAAACCACCCTATTCTTCTAGTCTGCTGTAAGGAATTTTGTAGTTTAGAATCAGAAATCTGTATTTAACCTCTAGTTTGCGTGGACAGCTTCTGTTGGATTTGCTGGTCTGTCTGATATATTTCAGATCCAGTTTAGGCTATACCTACATATGTTGGGGCCCAGCTGCTTTTGTCTGTAGGACAGGGGCAGACTAGAGCATAAAAGGCTCTTAGAAGAGCAGGGGACCGCAAATGCTATCTTTTTGTAGGCTGTGCAGTGTTGCTTTATCAAACAGTGCAATTTACTAACAACTCTAAAGAAAAGCCAAAGGGTAAAATTTTTATTGAGATCAATCTGTTTGGTGGACTAATCCATTTGGCCTAGGATGCACTGACTCTGAGTAGGACACTGACTGTAGAAATTGGACTGATTGCTTCTTCCTTCTCTTGTTTGCTCTGTCTAAGGCAGGGAATTGCGAGGGTGTGGTCTCCAAATTCTGATTTATTTTGATGCAGAAAAGTCCTGCAGGAACTTCTCCAGGTAGATGAGAAGCTTATTGGTTGGTTGTTCAGGCTAACATGTTTGGAGGGAAGCACGAGCATTTTTCCAGTATCCAAAGCTTGATAATGCAATGTACGGAGTAAGGTATGATAATTGTAGGCAGTTGTATGACAGCTACTTGAACACCTACAAAGGCTGACTGTCTCCAATGAGAAAATGTAGAAGACCTGAGGTATGGCTTTTTTGCCCTGTACAATCAATGTGACTGTTCTGTTCCATGCCAGCTTTGCAGCTATACATAACTCAATCTTGGCCATACAGTCTTAATATCTTATACCAGGGTATAATCCGAACATGTGACAACTGGCAGAGAGCAGTATAATTATTCTGCCACTGATGTCAACCTATAACTGCTGCCTAGCCATAGGCAAGTTGATGCCACATGTGATGTTTGTTAACGTCTCACTTGCAGAAAAATAGTTTATCTATAAGAAAAATGCCCCATCCCTAGAAATATTCTAGTTCAGGTTGGATGAGGCCCCGAGCAACCTGATCTAGTGAGTGGCATCCCTGCCACAAGGGATTGGAACTAGATGATCTTTAATGTTGCTTCCAACCCAAGGCATTCCATGAAAAAGTATGTGGGCCTCAATGCATGAAATATTAGGCTGAGGCTGGCTTTTGTCTTGCAGGTTTGCAGCTCTAAGTGCAGTTTGTAGACAAGGGAGCAGGTCCCCATGTCCGAACAATGACTAAATGAACATCTAGTGCCAGATGACGGACTCTGAACATTACTAGTAATATTAAGATGGAGGTTTTCAGGATAGATGGCAGGATTTATTGGACATGAGGGGGAACATAGTTA
>VZRE01016030.1:1138-29804 GCA_013396775.1 Cephalopterus ornatus
GGTCGTTTCTCTCGAAGAGGAAGTAACCGATGGCTGTCCAGCAGGGATGCAACTTCTGTGCAGAAGACAGGCAAGGACTCTGCAGCCCCTGAGAATAAGCGGCAGGGAAAAAATTTTACCTACAGATTGTATCCTGTCAGAAACTGATATAGTGCATGCTGGGGGAAAAAAAAGAGAATGGAAGGTCTTGCCTTGCTGTCTCCCTTATTGCCATCTGATTGCTGCATGTGGCTTGCCACAGCAACACGAGAGGCAGACAGCTACAGAGCAGCAAGGGCATGGGACCACTGGCTTACAGAAATGGTCCAACAAAATGGCCATGTGTGGCAGGGCTGTGTGCTCTGCCTGGGGTGCTGAAGGTCCACGAGCAGGGGGAGAAGCAGGAGAAAGGGGACAGAAGCTTGTTTTGGAGACAGCAGGGAGGCTTACCCTGTCTGCACTAGTGCAGCTTCCTGCTGCGACATCTCCACTGCCGTGCAACTCTAGGGCTGCCCTTTTCGGAAGGGAGCATCAGAGACCCTCCTGCTCCCATGGAAATGGTCCACCATTGGGAAACAGCCTCCTCCACTGGCACCCCACCCTGCTTGTCCATGGACACCCCTCAGCAAGTGTGCATGGTCCCCTTTGGAAATACACAGCAGCATGCCCACCTCTTGTCCCCGTGTGGGACAAGTTGTGCTCACACGTGCATGTGGGCACATGGGGCACTGCCACTCACAGCTCTGTGTCCTGCCAGCACTGCTGGGTGTGCTGGGCAGCCACCCCATGCTCCTTGTGTGAGAAGCCCTGCTGGGGCAGCCTGCAGTGCTCTAAGCACTTCATACTGGGCACAGAGGGCAGGAGTATTAGTCTCCAGGTTTCATTTCCCAGAAAACATTTGAGAACATAAGGAGCTTTTCTCAGCATTTCTCAGTACAGTGTCTTGTGGTGATCTTCAAAATCTCACTGCTTCTCACTCTTCAACTCAATAACCTTGTGGCATTTTCCCACCAAACAAAAAAAAAAAAAAAAGAGAAAAAAAAAATACTTGTTTCACTTAACCTACTGTACAATAAAAGCTTCCTACATGGTTCTCTGCTCTTGTGAGACCCCACTTGGAGTAAGAACTGCATCCAGATCTGATGCCCTCTACATAATAAGGACATGGAACTGTTGGAGCAAGTCCACAGGAGGGCCACGAAGTTGGTAAGAGAACTGGAGCACCTCTGCTATGCAGACAGGCTGAGAAAGTTGGGGCTGGTCAGCCTGGAGAAGGGAAGGTTGCGTGGAGACTCACGGCCCACACCAGGGGGAAGCCAGAGAGGGACTCTTGGTCAGGAACTGTAGTGATAGGACAAGGAGTAAGGGGTTCAAATTGAAAGAGGGGAAATTTAGGTTAGATATCAGGAAGAAATTCTTTACTGTGAGGGTAGTGAGACATTGGAGCAGGTGGCCCAGGGAGGTTGTGGATGTCCCAACCCTGGGAGTGTTCAAGGCCAAGTTGGATAAGGCCTTGAGCAACCTGGTCTAGTGGGAGATGTCCCTGCCCATGTCAGAGAGGGTTGGGACTAGATCATTTTTAAAGTCCATTCCAACCCCTCACATTCTACGATTCTGTGATTCTTGTGAAACAGACATATGGCATGGAGTCATTACTAGAGGCATATTTAGTTTTCATGGAAGTGGACAAGTTTCTGTATTTTCCTGAAAGACAAATTGCCTCTCATGGAATTGCTGCATAGTGATAGAGGATTACATCTTGCTTACTACACTGAGACACAGATAAATGATGACCAGGTACCACCATAGCTCTAGTTTTCCTTTTACTTGCAGTATTTTTGTAATGCAAAACAAGATACTGAAGGGTAAAGCCCTGAAAGGTAGCAGGAGCAATAGAAGAAGAAAATCCCCAGCAAAACAGATCTCCAAAGAGCTTTAAAAAAGAAAGAGGGAGAGAGAGAGAAAGAGAAAGGAGCAGAGAAGGTGTCTCTACTGCTACAAGAGTGTAATTAAATGCTCTAAGTTTACATGAATAAACATGAAAACTAACATTTGTCTAAAATAAAAGGGTACAAGTCATCAGTTACAAGTTGAAAGGGAATCTAGGAAACAGACACTTCAGCATAGAAGGAGGAAAAGAAGGAGGGGTTGGTTCTGATCAAGTGTATTAAATAACTGGCATTATGAGGCAAAACAGAACAAATTTAGGAGATGCCACAATTCAGGTTGCTTGGTTAACTATAAGTGGAACTGTAATGGGTAATGATAACACTGTCTTCTTAAAATCATGTGTGATGGAACAAAGCCTCAGTTAGCACACTGTGGAACCTGCTCCTGAAGAAGGCAGCTACGGGGTGTTATGGCTCCATGCTTTTTGATACCAGCACATCCCAATTCCTGAAGTGAGAGCAGAACTATTATCTGTCCAAGTGTTTCTTGAATTTACATGGAATCAAAGTATTTTATAGCAGCTCAGGGGTTTACTATGGTCAGTTTTCATGCTTTATCCTTAGCCTCAGATTTCTTTCTGATATCCTGATATCCAGATATAGGATATATTCTGATATCCAGATGTAGTCTTAAATATGACTAATTTGGCTCTTCTTCAGTTTTCCTACTTTGCAGGCCATGGTTGTATACACTGTCAATCATATGGAGTTGTATGGAGTAGGACTATCCCCATCAGTTTTGGAGTAAGAATGTGTTTCAGTGCAGGAGAAATGCTCTTCCATAGTCTTGCAACCTGATTTATTGGGCCAAATATTGTTCTGACTTCCCATATGCCGTCTGACATAAGGTGCCTTACATGGAGCAAGAGACAGGACAGAACTGGCTCCTTACCATCAGGAAGAGATGCAATTAAGGCAAACAAGATCTAGCCCTTCCCTGGTTGGTCATAAGCCTAATGAAGTATCAGAACAGTCCAATCAGGAATGTATTTGTATGTCACGATTTTTTTTTTAAGCATGTGCATTCTCATTTTGGGTGGCATATATTGCATTGATAATACATCTAAAGTATGCTGCAGGTTTTGGAAGCTGGAGCTGTTCCTCCGTTACAGGTTATTCCATCTGCCATGTAAAAAGAAACAGAATTAGAGACACAGTCATAAATTTTCTTCTTAGTCTGTTTTTTAGGACTTTTATGTTATCCAGTGATCAGTGTAGGTCATACCTATAGTACCTTGTCTAGAGCTGCGTGCTGTGCAAAGTAATTGTGTATTTAAGGCTGCTTGGAAAGAGTATTTTAGAGTTAGTAGAAATCTTCCTCGCTTGAATATCAATTACTTGTTCATGAACTATTTCTTCAGAAATTTTCCAAATAATAGTTAAAGCACTTTTGATATTTTAAGTTAACTTCTATGAATTAAACTGAGATAAGACACCTAGACAGCTCTAATAATTTCTGAACTGTGTCACTTGAGGGCTGTTGGAATTTTGTTGGAACAAAAGGAGAGTTCAGATACAACCTCTGTGGAGTGGAGGCACCAAGTTCTGGCAGATATTTGATCAGACATTTGGGAGAGGCCAGGAGAACCTTCTGCTTCCACATTTCTGAGAGTCAAACAAATCCTCAGGCTGTCAAACAAGCTTTGACCCAATGCCCACTACAGCCAATGGATTTCAGTACTACACAGGCTGGGCCCACAGAAAAAGAAAAACAGTTTTGACCAAAATAGATTGCCGCTAGGTTCTACCACTACTGCTGGCTTCTAGGTAATCTGGACTAGAAATGGGATGTTAGGCCTGTGTTAAGTCTTCTTAGCTTCTTAGCTTTATGACCTGTGGAACAGCACATAGGCCACAGTCCCTGGGTATGAAGGGATGCTTCCCTCCTCTTTTCCAGGGACAGCAAACAACATCCTGCTGTCTGCAGCTACATGAGAACTCACGCTGAATGTATTCTCACTAGTTCCTCAGACACTAGTTCTTGGGAATTTAAGTGAGTGGCCTTTCTGACAGCCAGTCATGGTGCCTTCAGCCTTGCCAGTGGAGCCAAATTTAGGAACCTATTTGTGGACATTTTAATCTCAGCAAAGCTTGCTGTGGATCTGTGACAGCATAAGTTTCTGAGTTCAGAATATAAAGCTAATTACTGTTTCTGACCTTTCTTTGCAGCCATTCTCTCTTCCTCTTTTTTCTTCTCTTCCTCCAGAGCTTTCATTTTTGCGTCATACTCATCAGCACGGGTCTTCCACTCATTTCGGTTGTTCAGCAGCCCATCAAGCATAGGCTGAATTTCCTCATGGAAACGTGAAAATTCCTAACCAAAACACACCTGTCAGCACAATGCAATGCAGGGGCAGTGCCTGTCCATCTCACCCCGGGGCAGACCCTGGCACCTCACCTCCAAAGCTGACTTATGCAGAGAAAGCATTAACGGCACAGACAAGCACCATGCTGCAACGCCCCGCAGAGGGGCAGATATTGCCTCCTCTACTTGTCCCTCTCCCCTTGAGTGATGTTGCTGCACTGGGACTCACTCACCTGGTATTTGAGCCCCTGTTGACAAGGATGGGGTATGCAATATTGCTTACCTTGTAGACAAATGTACACACAAAGTCAATGAAACCCACTTGAAGCTTTGGAAGCTCAGCAGCTTTCCTTCGGTCCATCATGGGCTGTGGGGAGGACACAAGTTGACTGTGATTTATGAGAACACTTAATTGAAAAACACGCCTCTATTTTCTCCCCGAAATTGCCTTGTTGTGTCAGCCTGGCAGTTCTGTCATGCCATACATGAAGACTGTCCATCACAGCCCTCTTTCTCCACTGCAGAGGAGTGAAGTGGGCTGATTGTGTGTCTGTGGATGGGGACGACAACAGAGAATCTTCCCCATGTGCCTCTCAGATACCTGAGGGAAGGTTCAATACAAGACTGAAGATGTTTTGAATTCTCTAAAACGTAACTGAGCATGATAAGACCTCATAAGACCTTGCTGATTACTATATTATTTGTAATGCCACTGTGAATAGACGGAGTGTGTGAAAGTCTACCTAAATAAAACCCAAACCACGCAGGTGGAGGCTGCATCAAGGACTCCTGGCTCTTTCAATGCCAAATTTAACTATATGTTAAAAAAAAGTGTTAGAAACACCCTTCCATTTAACAGAAATAATTTCTTGACTCTACAGAGTTTGTGTTTACAGTTTTTCTCTTTATCAGAAACTCTGCTTTTTTCTGTGACTTCTCTGTTTAATTTACCATTTTTTTCTGTCATTGACCAGCACAGTCTCCAGGGGGACTCCACTCCTTGATGGTTGGTTCACAGCCACTGAACCCATCTAACTATATGGAGAGCTGGACAAGAGTCACTGGGCATTGTCAGAGAGATTCTTCACTGAGTACACACTTTTCCAATGGATTTTGGCAGGCATGGTGATTTTAGGCAAAGTCACAGCACTATAACAGCAGCACTGCTTACAGTAAGTCTTCACTGAGAATCACTGTCTGAACTGAACTGCCTGGCTCTCACATGGTACTTACAATAGGCTGTTGCTGAAGGACACTTATTTCTAAGTCTCCTTGCTCCCAGAACTCAGCTGCTACCAGTAGAGCTACCTACATTGACAAGGAGGGAAAAAGAAAAGTTAGTACCAACTTCAGCCTCATATTTTGATGTGCTTCAGGTCTCCACTGTGAAGCAAATCTGACTTAATCCTGCTGTATAGTGACAGGTCAACAGTCTTATTGCACTGGATCTCATTAGTCCACTGTTCACCCATTAAGAAACATTTCCAACATGACTACAGTCTGAAAGAATGGTTAATCCATCAAGACTATAGCTATTACTTTTGGTAATTCAGATAGAAGACTGATTCATTTTCCAGGCAGCTTAGGAAATTGCATTACTTTGAAGTATAAATTACAGGAATTTAATAATATATCAAGCACCTGACCTTACTCTGGACTTCCCAAGGCTTTGTGATTGCTGACAAGTCACAAGCAGTCATCATCATGGCCCTAAAAACAGGAAAGAAATAAATTTATTGTCTGTAGCCTGCACCTTACTTCTTGCAGGCTCAGGAACTTCATGCCCCAATGCTGTGCCAGGTATCCCCTGGTTCCTGCTGAAGTGATAAAGAAAGACCTGTTGCTGTAACAGCCTTGATTCTGACTGGAGCATTTATGAAGAATTGCTGCCTTGGTTAAAACAGAATTGTGATGGAAAACTGATTCTTTCTGGCATTATCGTGTTAGCTGCTTTAGTCAGTGCTGGGCTGAACTTCTTGGCTTTGCAGTAACATCTCTGGCTCCCTCATGGACCTGTAGCAGTGCAGTCTGCAGTGAGATTGTGAGCGCACTTCACTGCCAGTGCAGAGCATCCTGCGAAACATCTGTCCAGTCACAACAACAGCAATGTGACTCAGACTGGTTGCCACTGGGAAGAACAGCTAATGGATTGGATGTCCCTGCTTTTGGTCTACAGGCCACATGGTGGCCTGGTAGAAGTATACAGCCGGAAGGGATCCTGCATCTCCCTGCGAGTATATGCCCAGACTTATTTGGATGAAGAACCACTCTTTTTTTTTTCACTGCGTCTCCAGAAGGTCAAATTTGAGTGAGCAGTAGTGTATCATGTGCTGATTTTGCACTAAGTGCAAGCACAAAGTGTGTACTGAAGCTCTCACCAGGTGTAGACATCACTAACCTTTCCAGAGACAATTACTCACATGACAACCTCTTTCTTTGTTGTCTCCAGAGACAGGTATTCAGTCCAGGCAGCCTCACTATCATATGTCTTAGACTCATCAACAATCTTCTGAAACATTGTTCTCTTTCTTTGAGGGGGGAAAAAAAAGTAAAAGTAAAAAAAAAAAAAATAAAAGGGACAAAAGGAAGAATCTATGAAACAAGGAAACAAATATGTTAAAAACAGATGGCTGTTCCTGGTATTGGTAACCCTCCCAGAAGGGTTTCCAGGAGTTGCTCTCCTGGCACTTAGGTCCTCAACAAAGCCCCAAACAAACCCAAGCACCACCATCTGCTTCTCTTAAGTACTGAAAACTATGGTAAATGCCTTAAAAATAAGTGCAGTGGTGAGACATGAGCAGGACCTTGAAAGTATGTATAACTGCAAGTTATGTCAGCTGAGAAATGCTTCCACCTTTGCTGGCAACACAACAAAGCTTTTTCCCTGAATGTTAAGCAAATTGCAGAAACCTAGAGCTGGCTGGAGTATTTTTAAATCTACTTGGCTTTATATACTTAATCAAGCACTACTAACCTTATTTACATACCTAAATGTATGTAGGGAATTCTGAGGAACGGTTTATACACAATACATCCATGTTTTGAGTGGCATAAAATCTGGAGAAACCTGTTGTTTCAGTGCTAGC
This sequence comes from Cephalopterus ornatus, assembly GCA_013396775.1. Lineage (NCBI taxonomy): Eukaryota > Metazoa > Chordata > Aves > Passeriformes > Cotingidae > Cephalopterus > Cephalopterus ornatus. Next base: position 8,458 of record VZRE01016030.1, read on the forward strand.
AGAGAAGACAGGCCACATCACAAAACTACTTTATATGTGCTCTATCTACATCAATATTCCTGGATATTAACTAAGACTTTTCTTGCAGTTCATGGACCAAGGGGGTCAAGGACCAGTTTGTTCCCAGCTGGTGAGGAAGTGGTGGTATATACTCCCATACAGACTTTGTATCTCCAGAGTAAGACTTCTGGGTATTGTAATCTCCCTCAAATTACTCTTCTGTGGACTGTTTATATTTTGCATAATTGTACCACAGTATGAAACACAGCAATCTGGTCTTGACACAGTATTTTGAAAGCACATTTTGAGAGCTCCTTGCTAATTAGGAAATCATATGTCATTGAATTTCAGCCTGATGTCCCAGAAAGTTAGTGCACACTGCTCCAAGATGCTTGGCAATTTTGGCATTTGGGTCTGAAATAGACTATGATCTGGGTATTCACCTACAACAGACTACTTGTTATTTGTGTCATGCTGCTCTCACAGAGAAGCTAGTGAAGCCCTTGCCAGACCATTTGAGATTTATGAGTATTTTCAGTGTTGAAGTGCTAGGTTAAAAAAAACCCAAAACCCGACAGCTCTTTACATTAGGGGATCACATAGCCCTGCCTTGTTGGAAATAGAGGGTTAAAAAGTCACATATGTGATTTAATAGAAGCTCAAAATTCTTTTGAATGGTTGGATTTCTCCCACCAGCTCTGCTGTCAGTATTAAAGGCAGCCTCCCGGAGCCAGTGTCTCTGAAGAGGACTGCTGCACGGGTAGGGGGCTTTCAGAGCAAAGCATTGCATTTGGCCTTTGTGAAGTGCCAGCTGCTTTCTGCCCTTCACACACAGTGTACGTGACTGACTTACTTGAAGTAGAGTGCCAGGTCTGTTGCTATGATGGCAATTTCCATCAGGTGAATCACGTGCTCGTGCTGTCTGCGGTTGAGGTTCTGACATATATTCAGTGACTGAAAAGCAAAGGAAAGGGAGTTGCAAAATCCAAGCACCGTGTTTTTATGAGTTCCTGGCCACCTTCCTTTCCCAACTTTTATTTTCTTTTAATAGCTTCAGCTTGCTTCCCTGAGGTGCAAGGGTTGTGAGCCCCGTTCACTGCATGTGGGTGGCTGGCTTCCCCTTTTGTTCACTGAACGGGGTCAGTATCCTGAAGCTTGTTACACAGTGTGTACCCAAACCCCACCCCCTGACCCCAGTGCAAATTTGCCTGAAATTAAAAGTTAGCTGTGGGAATGTGTCAGCCTTGGCCCTGTCAGAGGGGCTACAGGAGAACAATCCTTTATTTAACATACTCCTGTGGGGATAGTGATGTGTCTTCTGAAGGAACCAAGTCATGCATTAAGAAGCCTATGCATTTTGGTCCTGTGTGAGCATAGAGTACTTGAGGACTGAGGCAGCTGCAATTTCTCAGTATCCAATCCAGAGAAAGGTCTTGTGCTGACAGCTCTGTTGTTAATGAAAAACTTCCCTGAAAGTAATTTATTCATGCCCTTATATTACCGTATGTTACCAACCTCCTCAGAGAGCAAGAATTTTCCAAATTCCAAGTGATGTCTCTCTAAAATTGAGGATCCATGAAGTTTAGCTAAGGGATTTTGAGATCTGGTTGTGTAAAGGAAAGGTTAAAAATGTAAGTGCAGCATTTAAAAATAAAAAAAAGTCTCATTTTTTATTTCATTTTTGTCACACATGTAAGTTCAATTTCTTTTAAAAAGCTTAAGAGTAGTACTTTTCAATAGCTAAGGACCTCAATCTAATGAAAGACTTCTGTGACACTGCTTGTAACTATTTGGACACTGTATAAGACAATCTTTCAACAATGAATTTCACCCCAAACGTTGTATCTGACTGCTATCAGTAATTACAATCTGACGTTGTAATTACTCAGCTTAGTAAGCTTGTTTAATTTCTGAATTAAATACATGTTGATATCTAGTAATAGGAACAGAAAAACCTGCAATCCTTGGACACCTTCCTAGATGAAAAGCAAGGCCTTCTTGTATCAAAAACATGAGCGAGCTTGGCTCAACATTTTTCCAGAGCTCCAGAAAACAGTAAGACAGTATTGCCAGCAAGCATTCCAGAAGAGCTGTGATCTGACACTACTTTGAGTGAGCAACAGAGTCTTGGCTGGTCAATTTTTTGTCTTTAGCTAATAACTACCTACTGAAAGCAGCCCTCTCATAGGTGCTCTGTTTCTGTAGGTGGTGGGGGCAGTGCTATGCATGGTGCTTTCTCCATAGATACCTTCCAGCAGAAACTAGTCATCTTATGCCCAGGATGCTCCTAGTGGCATGATGAGTGTCCTGTGGCACTCAGGCTGCTAAGTGCCTTTGTTACACCCATTCTACACTGTAATGGTAATGTAAGTTTTGCTTTAACCAAAGGAGGTTTGCTAGGAGGTAAGGAAAGCCCCAGAGAACACTGCAATTTTTCAGTGTCACCACTGGCCAAAGCATAAGCCCAAGTGCTGTAGTAAGATGAAAGGAAGGTAATTTGCAAAAGAAGTCTGTTGCCCTTGTGTATTAACAGAGCTGCACTGGAGTTTAGTCTGGTCAACAGCCAGATTCTACTCAACCTGAGAGCAACAGAACTGATTTGAAGTGGTAAGAAAGTGCTTACTTCATTTGGTAAAGATTGTTGGTTCCCCTGTGGTCAATATCGTGGCACAGAGCAGCAGTTACCATTGCAAGGGCTTCGAGGTCTGTGTAGTAACGCTTCAGTTTGCCAGTCTAGAGGGAGAGAATTTACATGCCATATGTTAGCATCTCTTACAGGAACAGGTACTGAGCTGTGGCTGCTCTGTGCCGGGGATCTCCTTAGTGAAGCAGTCCAGGAGAACTGAAAAGATTTGTGAACCTAAACGCAATGCATGCTAGACTTAGGTTAAAACAGGGAATCAGCTGGAAACAGAACATTTCGGACTCAGGTAGGCATATGTGTAGTGTACATGTGCTTGATGCACACCTGCAGCGTTGACTACATCCTGCTATAGAAGTCTCGTGCCCTAATGTTCACCCAGGTTGTCACAAACACTCCTCCAGTCACTGGACACAAAGTACTGCGCAAAGAGGTTATGCATCTTTCTGGGCAATGTGATGTCCAAGCTGAATCACCCAAGGCATTGTGGCAGGCAGAAGTCTGCTGCCAGATGTGTAGGCAGATGTGTGAAACTGTCCTCACTGGTTCCTGGCTGGTCAATCCTTGGTGTGGAGCAGCAGACACTTGTTTTTCTTTTTGAGGTATTTGTTGCCCTGAGAGCCTGTGAGAAATGGCACTTGCCATGTTCACACTAGTGATATACTTACACCTGTGTCTGTCCTGCCTGGAAATGGAAAGCATGGGGTTGCTTCCATCCCAGCCAGGTAACTTCAGTCTGGCTCTTACTGTCAGACTCTGTGGGAAGAATGGAAGTCCTGTAGTCTCTCTTCCCTACTCTGCAGCAGGATTTAAGCTGGAGTCTACTCAACACCACACACATCTGCACCTCTGAGAATTAAAGCAATCCATTCATTGGCCAGTATTGACCAGAGATTTAAGTGTAACACCTGTTACCTGAGGCAAATGGAGACCTCGTTTATCAGGACCTGTGCTAGGAGTGACAACCCTTTTCCTACACCAGGATTCAAAGGGAGACCTGCATATTTCTTAGGTGCTGTAAATAAACGGTGCCACAGAATTAACCAGGGTGGTGTTACCTTACCATCAGGAGCGTGAACATGGTCTGTGCAACATTGAAGCCATGACGCCAGTTGTGGTATGTTATCTTCCGGTAGCCTTTGCTGACGGAGTACACAAACCTTACCAGAACCTGCAAAGGGGGAAGAGGATGTTAGTTTGGGTGATGAAGCCGCTGCTTCTTGCTCCTGCAATAAGAATCATGTACAGAACTCATGGATGAGGTTCCAGTTCTACAGAGGTGGCCCCAGAAAGGGATCAGAAGCTGTAGTATCACCAGGCTTCCCTGACAGTGTTATTAAAGTAAAGCCTAAAGCCTAGTGGAGAAAAAAAGGGGAACTAAAATATAGCTTCCAATTTTTTTTTTTGTAAGAAAAATAAAATCACAGAGATGCTTGTGGGGTAAACAAGAACCATCACTGTCTAAAGGAAAAGAGATTTCATCGTACTTTCATCGTGTTTGTAAATTTATTGTGGTTTCATCTTACTGATTGTGAATTTCTTGAATTTTTTTTTCTCTAAGTTATCACCCATAAGATTTGTCTGTCCTATGTCTTCTGATTTACTAATACTGATATCTCTCTTCAAGAGATGGGGATCCGTAGATATAGAGACGGGTGGCATTTATATCACCTAAGCAATTACAATATAGGGTGTTAAATAACAAACTGGCTTTTCCCCTCTCCATTCTATTTCTCCATGTGTACTACATCTTGTAGCTGTGCAGGTGTTCCCATTAGAGAGTAAATCAATTATGGATGAGTATTCATTTTTTAAAATCTCAACTATTCAGAGTTGCAGCAAAGAATGACTTTTTTTCACATGTGTATCGGGGGTTAGGTGTTGCAGAGTAGATATTTTGAATACTTTTTTGACACTGACGTGCTACAAGTAAGAAGCACAGAGAAAATTCCTATTCGTTTCCCTTCTAATTTCCAGACTGCCTTTCCAGGGTGAAAACTCTTCCTGCAGTTACTTCCAGATCCCACTAGATGGAAACAAACCTCACATGATGTGCTGAGAAATCCCTTGGGGAGCACCAGAGCTGCTGAGATGTCAGTTTCACGATTTCTACGGGAGAACAGTGGCAAAAATCGTGAAAGGGGCTATGGGGTCCTTGTTCCCACAGGGTCACACCATTCCTGTCGACAGCAGTCAAGAAGTTGGTGCCAACTGCACCAAATGAGGGCACGTCCGTGTTTGCAGGGGGATGAGAAACAAAGAGACCTGCCAGTGTTTCAGCACACCGTGGCTAAAAGCTGAAGGGTATATCCTATAGCAAAGGAAACAAGCACACAGGCAGGCACTCCCCGTGTTGTGCCTGGAAACTGTATTTACGCTGCGGCTGTGGGGGGCATTAGATACAGCAAGTGCAACCAACTTTTTTGCATGTTGTACTACCCACCCATACAGACCTCACAGCAAACCCCACCTCTGGCAGGCAGCGCAGATCAGGGGAGGGCAGCTTTATGCTGCAAACCTTCATGTAGTGGCCAGCATCAGCGAGAGGTGGTGCCCTGACCTCAGAGGTGCAGAGTCCCTCCTCTCTGCAAGACCCCATGAACCCAGTTCCCTGGCTGCTCTGTGAGCTGCGCTGGGCATGCACAGAGAGGGCCCTCAGCCACAGGGTGGGTCTGTTGGCCATCCAAGACAGGGCATCTTGGGTTTTGACAGCTCCTACCTCCTGCGGGATCTGGAACTTTTTCACCACACCGAGCTCGTAGTACATCTGAATGCCACACTTCACCAGCTCCAGCTCGGTGCAGTCAAAGTCAGAGAACCTGAACTCATAGATTTCAAACTTAGTGGGCCCTGGGAGCTCTTCTTTCTGTAAGAGAGGTGGGATGGTTTATTGCTGTGCTACTTATGTCATTCCTAGGCTTTGCTTAGAAAAAACTTATCAGTCTGACACTGCTGAGAACTTTTTCTTTTACAATATAACACATAAACAGACTGAAATGCAGCTTTTCATAATAACTCTGTTAGTAGGGGAAAAGGCTGGGAGTTTTTGATCAAGTGCAGGAAATATTGTTTGTTTTCTGTTAAGGACTTGACTTCATGCAGTTTGAAGACTCAAAATGGGGAAGACTTACAGCCCTCCTCAATTACTCTGGAGAACAATATGCTTGACAAGCCAAGGTGACTGATGTGTTTCCAGACGGACTTTGAGCCCCTTGAGATAAAGTGGCAGGGAGCAGAGATGCCTCCTCAGGAACTGGGGAAGTCACTTGCTGTGACATTATAATGGTAACCCCAAACTCAAGCAGCAGAGGAAGGCGGGGTATGCTTTCCCTTCACCCCTCATCAGGTAGCAGCATGCCAATGCTGGGAAGTCTTTCCTGCATCCACCCAGGCAATGTTTGTTTGCAAGGCTGTTTATTCCAGCAGTGCATTGTTCTTACCAGAATGCTTGCCAGCTCCTCCTCCTCACACTCACTTGGCTCCTTCCCCAGCTTTTCTCGTGTTGGCTGCAAAGAGCATGAGTGTTAAGTTGACAACCAGACCCCTATGGACTTTGGGTTTGGCAGCTTTGGGGCAATCTAGGGCAGCTGTCATATGCAAATTTTGTTTCCTTCCTGGACCTTACTTCAACTTCTAGTCTTTCAACACATGCTTCCTAGTAGTGTTCTCCATCTCCTTGAATTTGTTTTGTGTTTCCCCTACTTGTAAATGTCCCCCTAGAGCCAGTGTCCCAGCTGGGTCCCCTAACTTCACATCCTCTGCACTAAGGAGGTTTTGGGGAATAAATCAGATTCTTTTCCACCCCTACAGCCGTGTCTTGAGTAGCACCTGTGTGAGCCCACCTCCAAGGCTGGCTTTGCTAAAGAAATTAGAAAGGACGTAGTGGGGCAGTGTGCCAAGTGGAGGGCAGACCACTGAGTCAAAAGAAAGACTTCTTTTTCCACTGTGCAGTGACTAGAGCCCCAGGTGCTGCCTCCGCATTGTGGTGGCTGGAAGTATTTCTGTGAAATGGGAGACCTGTGTCTGCGCCATAAGCCATGGGCCAGGCCAGTACACATGGATGTGTGCTGCACACTGAGAGGCATTACCAGAATTTCCTGGATTTCATCCTTGTCACATTTCACGTGGTAGAGCACCATGTCCTGAGCAATGTCCTTCCGGTTCTCCAGCTTGTTCATCTTATCATATGTGTCTGTGTTGAGTACAGACCAACCCAGGAACTGCGTCAAGGACTTGGTGAGGGGAAAAGAAGGAAACGGTGAAATAACCAAAACATCAATGCACAGAAATATAACACTGCATGATATATTTTTAGAGAAACACAAGCTCCACTTTGTCCACAATTCTAGCAATGAGCAATCATGTGTTTCCTCCCAGCTCAGACTTACTCCTCAGTATAACATCGCCCCAGCTGTTGAATCTGCTTAGGCCTACAGAACATCCACGCTGTGGACGCTCAAGGACCCCTGTCCAATTTCTTTGTACAGAAAACTATTTCTGTGTTGCTGCAAGTGCCTCCACGCCTGTGGAAAGGCTGCTTTTACAATTAGCAGGTCAGGAATGCTAATACCAAGGGAGAGCAAAGTGGTCTCATCACCTCTTACATGCATTTATGCACACACTGTGTTTGCTCTCAACTTGTTTGCTGTCCAGTGGCCAATTCAAACTGGGTTTTTTTGCCCCACAGTCTTTTTAGTTTGATAAGAAAGGTCTATTTCAGGAAATGCCCTGATTGATAACAGATGCCAAGAGCTGAATTCTTATATTGCATTGAAACTAACACAGGAGCATTTCTAAGCAGCAAGGTCCTAGCTCACAGTGGCTGCTGGTAGATTCAACAGCTGGCCTCCCTTTGTATCTTAGCTACATAGGTAATTTCTGTGTAATTTTTTGGGGGGAGGGGGACAGTCAGTGAGAGCCAGCTGTCAGGTATGTGAACACAGGTCAGAATGGTTGTGTTGGCACATAGTAGCTGCTCATGGCTGGGTGTCCAATCCAAGAATGCTGAAACAAAATGATGCTAACACAGCTGGGTTTCCAAGACTCCCCCAGTATGTCAGATAGCTGCTTTCAAAGCTTTCAAGATGATGTTTAACACCTCTCTAAGCAACAAAGACGTCTACTTAGCTTCAAAACACTAGAGATGCTTTGTGGGTGTGCAATAAGCGATAGTGAGCTCTTCAGCCATATGAATTACTTCCAGCCACAGAAAGTAACTATACCTCCATGAGGGTTTCATCCTGTTCATCAAATGGTTTCCCATCTTTTCTGTTATAAAATGTGACGACGCCAACAATTTCTTCCCTTTTGTTCACTATTGGCATGGAGAGAACATTTTTGATAGTCCACCCTGATTCATCTAGAGGACCTTCCTTGAAGCAACAGCAAGCAGAAAGACACCTTGTACTTAATGTGTTTGCTAAATACATCAGCACTCCTGTTTTACATTAAGACTTCTGGCAAAAGTAGTATTTATATATCTAATATTGACTCTACATTACATTTCTGAAAAAACCCACAGTAGAATCCTTCACAGAACTGGAAGTTTTCACAATACCTGAAAGTTAAACATCTCATCTGCAGCAGCATTCATAATGTTGCAAATCTAGGGGATCACACAAAAGAAAAAGTTTTACAATATGGTCAATGAGAAGTTTAACAACCAAAACAAAGAACTGAATTGATGAGAAAGCAGCATGAGTCCAGCTTTTTCTCAGAAAGGTTTAATGAATCCTAGTTCAAGTACTTACAAATCCACTTTCAGCCACATAGGCTGGCAGTCCAGTAACTAGTGCCCAGTGATCCGGGGTAGGATTTCTGAATGAAAGAAAAATGTATAAAGGAAATTAAGGACATCTGTTTACTGAAGGATGATCACGGAGCTGAAGTGTATCCAGCTGATTGCATAATCCAGGTTTACATATTTCACTCCCAGTTCCTAACCAGTCCTGTTACTTTCAAAGGATCTACGCGCACAAGCAAAAATTTTCCACAGAAGTAAATACTTACGTGTAAATACTTCAAGGATTCAATACAAAATAACATATAAAATATCACAGTCTGCAGAGACTCAATAAAAAGTAATTTCTGGGAGTGGGGGCCATGTTTCAGACCTTCAACACAGAGAAAGATAATAGGAAGTTCCTGGCCAAGGATGTCTGCCAGCCTGAACTTTGAACACTGCTGCAATGGGAGCCTTTCTTACAGCACATACACTGAGGCAAAGCAATGTGACCAGAACTGAGCAAAGCTCCTGCTATGTCAGATTTGTTTAAGGTGTCCAAGGCTCCTCTGAAACATTCAGTGGCAAGAGGAGAGGGCAGTTCTCAGAAAGAGGATGTCTCCTGCTGTCAGGAGGGGAGGAGAGGCCAGAGGTAGCCTTAAGATGGGGTCAGCAACTGAAGGATTAAAGAGAAGCAAGGAAGCGGTGCCTCAACACAAGGGCATCCTGGGTGGGCTCACCCACGGCCGTAGGGAAGGCATGGAGGAGGAGTGATGCCTCAGCCTAGCAAGGAGAGTGGCAAAACAGTCAAGACAGCTCACTTCTGCATCTAAAAGAATCACTGGTTGCAGTGAATTTAGGAGCCTGGCTTGCAAGTCAGGATCCCAGTGCCTGTGAGGAAATCTTTGTCCCACAGAGATGTGAGCCAAAGAACCAACTTACATTCTGTCTCTCTTACTCAGTCTTCTATTAGTCCTTTGCCTTTCTCCTCATGGATATCTTTAAATCGTGGGGAACCTTGGTTTTACCTACACTCTGTGTCAGTACCTTATTACAGAGACTGGGCACTTACGGGATGACTTTAATGTCTTCTTTTCCATGTAATATATAATCAATGACCTTGTAAAAGACTATTTCCTACAAATAAAGAGAAGAGTGGTGTTAAAATTAGTGGTGAGGCAATCCAGCCGGACAGGAGAGAGGTAAAGAAGATCTCACATACCCTGCCATCTGGAGTGCGAGGTCCTGAGTAGGGGGGTACTTCTCCCAACAGGACTGGCCACAGGTCAAAAAATTCCTGGTTTTAAAATTAGAGAAGTAGTTTCAGAGTAGAAAAGTGCATTCTGCCTCTAGTCTCAAAGAAACCATTGCTCTACCGTGCTGGTTTTTGTAGTGTGCGAAACAAGGCATCAAATAATATAGTTCAATACTAGGCAGCAGAATGATACCCAAATACCTAAATCAGGAAGTGCTGGGTGAATTATATAATCATATACTGCCTGTGCACAGGGTGCTGCTTCATTCAGTGAACAGTGCTGGCTGTACTCAGAGCAAACGGCTACGCCAGTACTTTTTGTGTTCTTCATATTCCAGAGTGTGACTGACTATAGGGCTTGATCTACTACTTGCCAGATAGCTGAAATATTTTGTTTGCTTGTTTTTCTTAGGCTTCGTTGTAATGCTGATCGAAGTGTCTTTAGAGCACTAATGATCTCTTAATAAACCTCTTCACAAGTATGCTGCAGGAGCTCTGACAACACAATGGTCAGCCTGACCATGGAATAAAGCCGGGCTCCATCGACAAGGATGCTGCGTGACCCCCACATATTGCTTGACAAAGTCGCAGTCAGGCCAAATCAGATATAACTTAGCTTCTGTCAGCTTGTTTTCATGAAGACAAATTTCATCTAAAAGCCTGGATATTGTGCACATGAATGAGTCCTCCAGGAAAGTGGCTGCTATGATGCTGGGTGTTTCCACGGATATCTCACTATACTTCTAATATCCACAGGCTTTCTGAGGATGTGTTTGTGTTGCAGGCTTTGACCAGGATTGCCACGGTCAGACACACTTTACCCTTCGTTGTCTTCCCAGCCTTTGACAGTCCCATTCTAGTGCCAAGCTCTCCCCTTTTCCTCTATTTTCTTTAACCCCGTCTCTTCATTTGCACAATAAAAAAATGCCAACCAAAGTAGGGATTACAACTCGAAGTTAGCTTGCACTTTTGACTGCCTCGGGAAAACTTATCTCCGAGTATCTCCCCTCAGGGGATAGAAGCAATCAGAAAGATGTACAGTACGGATGTGAACGCTCACCTTCTGCTTTGTCATGTCCAGGAGACCTACTGAGTACCGGTCACAGTTCAGGTATGCCCTCACCGTGTAAAAAGCCTTGTGGAACTGCCTCTCAATGTCCGTCAGTTCCTCAAAAACCTTATTCGCGGACCACAACAGCACCTGCAGTGAAAGATAAAAACATAAGTGCAGCCTTTCCTTGAGAGGTGGGCTTCCCCAGTGTATTTGGAGTAACAAGGAAATGATCGGGGTTTTATGCTACAGTTCCTGAAAAGTGCAGGAAACCTATACAGTAAAAGGCAAAGGCATTGCTTATTCACATTGGGAATTACTAGGGAGGAAGAGTCAGGTCATCATCAGTATTGTGTAGAAGTGCAATCCTAAAAATACAGCACGAAGAAAGTAGTACTGCCAGGTAAAGAGCTGTCCCCACTTATGTTTTAAAGCCACTAGTAAAATCTTGCATTCAAAAGTAGCTAACAACAAAAGTGTTGCAAATTACGGAGGCTGGTGTTCCAAATATGTGAATCAACACTTAACTCAAAGCCTTTGCACAGCTGCTTTGTGTGCACATCAGCGTCTGATCCCTTTACCCGCCCTGTGCCCCACAGCTGTACCCTTAAGAAAGATGTTGCTGTTAGGCTCCTTCATTTGTAAAAATGGAGGTTACACAAGTATTGCTGACGGCACAAGGAGAGTCCTTGTGAGCCTAAAGGAGAAGTACTCTCTGAAATGAGTCCCCACTTTGTCTTCTGTCCCATTTCTTATCAGCCCTAGTCCTACTACTAAGCCCTCAACAGTAATAAACCTTCGCCAGTTCTGCTTTAGCTGAAGTTTAGAACTACTACTTTAAAACTACTTATCATTGCTGAAGGGTGTATAAGCTGGCCATCATTCATGTTTATGATAACTGAGTAAGATTAGGTAAAGCATATAAGATAATGAATTAGTAAGTGTAACTGCTGTCACAAAGCTTCAAAATAAACTTGCATTCTACATTCATTTTGCTGAGACAGGCATTTATTCCCCATGGGAACCTCCCCCTGGAGAAGAAAGCATGGCTGCCATGAAGCACAGACACAATTGCATGTCCTCTTTGGTGATAACTGGTTGCCTTATGCAGAAAGTGATTGCAAGGATTCACATCCATCCCAACAAATTTGAGAATCCTATTGTAATCCAGGTCATGGAAAAGAATGTTGGCTAATTATTTCAGTTCAGAATACCCTAAAATCCTAATCTGTGTTCATTTCTACCGATGGAGGCCAATACAAAAGGCGTACGACAAACATTTTACTGGCTCTAAGAAGAAATTCAATAGCACTTTTTAATTAGCAGATGAGGAAAAAATACCATATTCTACAAATTTTCAGGAAATCTTTCAGTGCTGCTGGCTGAAGCAGTTAAATGACCCAAGAGTGTTTCACAGTCTCAAGTCCACAAAGTGTTTGGAAGCCAGTCCTGCTGAAACTGGTGCCACTGTGTCAGGTCCCACACTTCTGCCAATAGCAGCAGAAAGAGTAATGAAGGACTCTGGGGAAGAAGCAGCATCTGAAAGCACTTGTGAGTATCTTTTTTTCCTGCTCTTAGGGCACAAATCTCTGAAGCAGATTGGGTACACCTTTGAAATCAGAAGAATGCACTTGTTTGGTTTTGAGATGTAACCCGTTGTGCATTTTCACTCTTACCTGGCCTCTTCGAGTCTCACAATTGTGAAGATAACTCAAGTGATAAATTTTCAAGTTCAAGGATGCAAAATTCAGGTACTTCAGAAAAAGCTGCAAAGACAAATTATAAGATTGAGTTGAATGCAGTAGCAGCCTCGTGTACACTGTATTTCATAACACTGCTTTACAAGTGTCATGGTAATTTCCCTGGATAAATGCTGTGCTGTGCATTGGCATGAGATGAGGTTTATCCCACTGTGTCTTCCATGAAAGATTTATGAGATAAGCAACCTCATCTTAAGCCTCTTTTATTAGAAGGTGAGTCCCCTTTAGGGAAACCCACGCCACCACTAGAGCTTCACAAAAGCAGACATCCCCAGTTTAAAAGAGTCTATATTACAGGACACAGGTAACGCCTTTCTGGTAGAAACTCAGCTACTGACCACTTACTGTTTCATCAGAGCTGGTGAAGTGTGGGCCGTTCAGTTTGTTAATAGCCACAATGACAGCAACCAAATCTTTGCCATTCAAGATGGGTGTCGCAAGGATGTTTTTTGTAGTGTAGTTGGTGAGCTCGTCAACAAATGGACTGAACTGGGCACACTGTTTAATAGAGAATTTACAAATTAAGCATTTTCCACAATATCCATAGTCTTAAAATGAAGATAAAGAACAGCCTCTCAAAGTAAGCTGCCTAAAGAAAGTTCTACCTAAAAATTACTGAGGAAGAGAAACAAATTAGCAGAAAATTGGACCATCTATGGGTGATAAAGCTACTATCAAGAGGAGAAGCTGTGGCTTCAGACTGCAACATGTGCTTTTAACTTCCTGTGAAGATCCTGCAAACCATAAGCTTTAGCATGCCAAACTCTGTCAGAACAAGGAAGCTCTCCACCAGTCATTCTCAGATTAATGACACTCTTGATAGTACCTCCTTCATCCTTTCCCCCGACTTCTTGTTAGCACTGTGGAGCAAATACAGCCAGACACCTTGCATATAGCACTGCACAGCCACGGTGTATGAACCAGTGCAGTCACTGGGAAGTTCACTCACCCTCATTTTATTTCCGCTTTTGCCTGGACTCTGAGGCTTGTTGTCAGCTTGCATCATCCGTGAAGCCATCTACTCCTTATTGGATATATTCTCCCAGACATTCTCTCACTCGTTGCTGGGCCTTTGTGCATGGGATGGTAGACGGTAGGGCAGTTGTTCCAAGGGAGGATGCAGCTGGCACCACTAGTGTGTGTTTCCTGGCAATCTTCCCCTGCACCTGGCAGCAACCCACCCCCTTATGCCCCAGGAGCATTTCGGTAGCAGTTGCCATGTGCAAACAGCTCTGGCACAGACAGGGCTGCCCAGGAAGTCACCCAGGAAGGAACTGCCATTCAAACCACTGGGGGCATGCTAGGTCATGCTGTAGGGGCAGCTCAAAAGGAACTTGTCCAGTTCATCCTTGTATCAGTATTTCATTTCCCCCCATGACAAAAGAAAACAAAGCAGAGAAAGCATATTACAGGGAAGGCAGATGGCCCATCACTTCACCTGCACAGGGTTCTATTGACACCTTCATCATCTGCCAATAGGGAGTGCAGGAATGGTCCTGCTGACCCAAGGTCTCTCTGCTCAGCTGAATAATTTGTCAGTTAAAAGTCCTTCCATCTGAGTTAGAAAAAGCCACACAGGTCTGATCATATTCAGAAGGTTGAATCAGAAAGAATAATCTCTCCCTAATGCATTTCTCCCCATCCCTTCCTCACTGCTGGGCCTTCTGCCAAATGGGATAGACCAAGCATTGAGTCTCTGGGTCTCCTTCAAAGAAATGTCTTATGGCAATGTCTGAAAGCACTAGGGTTGGAGTGCAGCTCTTAGCTCACAGCAGTGAAATCCTCCCATATTTCTGAAGAAACATCAGAAAGCAAACAGCTTTAAAAAGTTTGTCACATTCTGATGCTTCCCTCAACATCAGAAATATCCCCTGTCAACAAAAAAGTTGCAGAACAAAATCAGTGTCTATGTTCTGTGGAAGACAAGGAAGGTTTTGCTGAAGGGTCTGGATAAGATTGTATTGAGCAACGAATGAATCAACAGATGGTCTCTCTGTAACTAGCAAACAATAGATGAAGTAATCCCAAATGCCATATTTGGGTCACATGGATTTTAGTTTTATACCTATGATTAGAACAAGCGGATTGTTATTGCTGCCATCCTGGTTTACATGATTCTACCCAGAAGTATGGGGAGTAAATGTTGTCATGAAGGCATAAAAATAAAATATTAAAATTCCTCAGATCCCTCCTGATATTGCAGTTTACAATGTTTGCTGAAAGAGTTTTTTGGTCAAAGCTTGTCTCTTTCTGTTTCTGATGAAGATCCACCGTAGACAGGTTGCAGTTAATGCAGTTGCTCTAAGGTTTACTCCCTCTGTTTGATAAAAATATCTCTAAATGCCCTTGGCTGAAGTTTCATCAGACAGAAAGCATTTTCAAATGTTTTCTGTAGTGTAAAAACCTGCTCTGGACTCCTGTAAAGGATTTCTCTCTCTTTGCAACTTACTAATGGATCGTAAAATTCTGTGGAAAATTCTGTGCACATTCAGTGCAAATCTGACTTCTTCACTCTCCTCTGCTGGACTACATGTGACTTTTATTTTTTTTTTATTAGGTAGGCCAGGTGTGGCAGTGCACTTGTTTCCAGGCATTAAGACCTAGTGTAATTAACGTGCTTAACTTCACCTCACTCCATAAATGAAATTGGAAGCAACCTGAAGACTTGCTATTGGTGCTTTTGTTTCCAGTACACAGCTATTACACCACAAGACCTTTGGCCAAGCACTGAGATCCGCTGCTACCTCTTGACCCCTTTGTACTAGTAAGCATGTGAGCCTCTCTTCTACCCAGAAAATGAATAAATGCCAAACATACCTCATGGACATCCTTGATGTTCATGGTTTTCTTGGTCTGCGCAACACAACCCACAATGCCTATGTCCAATGGATAGACAATCTCGCAGTCTGGGGACACCAGACATTCCTCCAGAGTACTTCCCTCTTGGATGTTGAAAAGCCTTGTTGCCAGTTCAGGCGTGCCATTTCTCTGCCTGTACATGAAAAGACTACAGCGGTCAGCATGAATGAGGGACCTGATTCTTCTCAAGGTCTTGAAAACAACTTTCTCCATGTTGATGCTTTCTTGCATGTCTTGGATCAACTCAAAAAGTATTTCACTCTCGTTGTTATCCCAGGACTCTGTTTTCAGTTTCTTCTCGAAGTACTGCTTGGCAAAAGCAGGGTTGCCATCAAGAAACTTCTCCACGTCGTCTTGACTAATGCTCATTGTGAATGCCCTGGATCTTGTGGTAGGTAGTAAGTCCAAAGATGTTGTCGTTCCAAGCAGCAGTCTAATTTCTCATGTAGTTCCTAAGCCTTTGTAGTAGAAGATGCTGCTTCTAGAATGACCAAGGGTGAGGTATCACTGCAAAGAGAGCCTGTCATCAGGAAGATGTATTCCTTTATAGTGCCGAAGGTGAGTCTGTGGGAGGACAGATCTTCTCAACCAAAGAGATTAGATGACCTCTACAAGAGCTTTGGGTCAACTTTCCTCTTCTTAATCTAACTGCAAACAAACATTGAGTACTCACAATATCTGAAAACACTCTCCTTTCTCTCGATAAGCAGAACACTTACTGAAACAGTTATATTGAGGCAGCAGCATCAGGGAAGAACTGCATCTCCTAACATTGAAATAAGCTCTTTAAAGTCTAATTAAATATATACTGCTTGGGCCTAATCCTTGGATAACAAGGTGAGCATCTTATTATTTCTGCTCTCCCAGCTCCTAACAGGAATAGGAAGTACATCCTTCACAAAATAACACAGTGGCCAGAACAAAAACAGTGAGGTAACTCTGCTCTTTCCGGACTCTCTCTACAATTTCATGGCTCTTTGGTGGCTCCTCTAAGGGCTGTTCTCTAACAAAAGGATCAATCCTGAGTGCTTTAGTGTGAACTGATTTTGCAAGGACTATGGCCTTTTCTTCTTGCTAGTAAGAACCAGGAGAGGAAAATATGCCTCTTAGTGGATACTTCTAGGAAAGAATCTGGAGAACTTCTGTTTGGGATTGCTGAATTGAAACACTCTAAGGAAACATGGTAAACCCCAAAGACAATACAAACAAACAAACAAACACCAAACTAAACCCAAGCAAACCAGGAAGGTAGAAAAATTTCCCTCATCATTTCACCACTGTCAGTGGAGAAAGGATGAGAATTATGGCTGTGAGGAACATAAGCTGCTTCACATCAATGAAGCCACCATGCTGTGCTGGGAGGCAAAATGCCTCAGAGGCTGTTACCTTTCAGAGGAATTAAATAATGCACAGGAGTTTTCATTGCTGGCAAACAAGGGTAAGTCCCAACCACCACATTGCTGGAGGCAATTGCTGGAAAACAAACAAGGCTAACCTGCTGAATGGGTAAGGGTCCAGGCTGGCCTCTCCGTGAGTATTGTCACTACTGCCAGGAGTGGTTCAATCCAGCCCAAATGTGAATGTGGATGCCTGGGAGGAGAGTGGCTTGTTCTGGTAATTCTCGTAGTCAGGGTATTAAAATAGAGTTACTTCTCAAGAAGACTTGAAGGAGGCGATGTGCGCCAGGGCCACATTCACTGCCTCCAAAAACCATTTTCCAAAAGAGGGACAAGGACCTACTCAGAGCTAGCATGGGGGGTGACTGCTCCAGATCTCCAGATTGGGCATGGGTGAAACCTTTTTCTGAGCAAGAAGCAGGACTGTCCCCAGCACAGAACTTGGTGGCAATGGGGAATTTTAATTTTCAAACATCCATAGGGATGGCAGTGTTTCAGGTTGCAGGTTGTTAAGCAAGGTTTCACATGTCACAGCAGTTTTCTGGGTACAAAGGCTGGCAGAAAGAGCAAGAGGGAATTTTCTTTGGTTTTGACTGAAAGTGAGGGAAAGAACTGGCTGAAAAAAATGAAGGTGAGAAGACAGTTTAGGTGAACAAGACCATGAAATGAAAGTTTCAAACTGGAAAAAACAGGCCGTTTCGTAAATTATGTGTTCTTGTCAATCTTAAGGAAGAGAAAAACAGATAGAAAGTGTATAAGCATGGTGAAATTATTGAAGATGTGTATAAAAATACTGTGAGCAAATAAAAATGGAAAGTAAGAAAAGTCAAATCGAATATGAGATTACATTAGGAACATGCAGGCAATGAACACTTTCTGTTTATCATACAGGGAAGGGCAGGAACATTAGGGAAAGCATTGAAGACCTAGAGTTTTTAGAGGGTTGTGTGAAGTAACTTCTAAACTGTTAATGACTTTTTCTGACAATTAATGGAGGATCTTCTGAGGTTTTGAAATGCTGGGAAAAGGTAAATGTACTGATTCTTTCTGCAAAATAGGAAAAAGAAAGAAATGGAGAATTTCACAACAGACCATTTTAACTTTGGCTTCTAAGAAAATACAGGAACAAACATGTGTCTGTACGTAAACAGAGGAGGCAAGTAACAGCAAGTGTGATTTTGCTGAGAGCAAACTGTGTCATATATCATAATTTCCTGTATGCTGGAGTAAAAAGTCTTTGGACACAAAGAAAGGATTGACTTCCACAGCAAATGACACACAAGATACTCTGTCTCTTCAGGTGAAGGCTTTAGATGAAACAGTTAAAAGGTGGCAGCAAATGTATCTGAGAGATAAAGAGTTGTTTTTAGTAGCTCACTAAAGAAATTTAGAACTTCTTGAGTAGGATTCTCTGTGGAGGCTGTCATAGATGTAGGGCATCTCATTATTTCCATTGATGGGTGGAAAAACATTAAGCCAGCGAGCAAGCCACGGTCAGGTGTCCGTAAATGTGTTTTAGCACCATCTTAAAACTAAGTTGCAGGCAGGTGTGTTCAGGACTAGAGCACTAGACCTCTCCAGGGGTGTATGGAAAGTCCTACTTAGGTGGAGCACAGTCACCTGGTGAATTCATGGGGATGAGTCACTACCTGGGCTTAACAGAGACTGCACATGTGTCAGGACTACCGGGCAGAAGGAGGTGTACATCCATTAGGATGAACCTTCTGTTGCATAGCAGATTATGCCAAGTTGTACTGAACAGATGTCTCACGTGGAATACAGCGGGAAAATGTGACTGAGGTTTCTCATGTCTCTTTTTGAATTTTTTCTAAACAAAACAGTCTCCAACTGTGTTAAATGGTACCGCTAAGGAAAAGGGATCAGTCTGTTCTCCATAATCATGTAAGCACAGTAGATTTTAGACCTGCACAGAAAAGGCTTCTAAAACAGTGGGAAGAGATTGTTCTTACCCAATCTTAGGTACCCTTAGAAACAGAGATGCCATCCTTCTTCTCAGTGAACACTTCAAGTCAGAAGAGATGCACATGTAGTGACACAGTCAGCTGGAGCTCATACAGACAAACAACTTCTTGAAACTGGAGGAAAATAATTTTTCTGTCACTGGGTCTTTGAAGAAAGTCTGAAGTGAAGTCTAGCTCCTCTTACAGTCCAGCATACCACAGCTTGGCACTTTTTAGGATCTACTGGAACCTCCTTGTGCCAGGTCAGATTTGTGTATGGAGAGAAGGTCTCCTGGGAGCTCATAGCCACTTATCAGAAATGTTTCAACATACAGGAATCAGACCATGTATGAAATGGCTATCACAGGACAGAGCTATACAGTTAGAGGATGTGCTCAGGATGCCCTATGTCTGAACAGAAGGTCCTTTGGACTTGGCAACATGTGGTGTTTTCTTGACACAAAAAGGTTTTGCGGATTCAGGAACAGGTATGCAAATTGTTGTATACGGGTTTTGGTTGTGATTTGGGAGCTGAAAAATTGCAAATGGGTGAACTATTCATATTGAATCAAAGTTGGCGCTCTTTTGGATCCAAACTTTCCCGATATTCACACTTTGTTTGGTATGAAAGGTTATGTTTCATTCAAGGTAAACATTTTTGTTTCAAAACATTTGTAAGAAAAACAAGCAGTGTGCAACAGTAATACTCCAGGCCCAAAATCTGAAAGAGCCAAGCTCAGTTCCTGCTTCTGTACTCAGGGTTTGAAACTTAACTAGAAGATTTCCTCTTGACAAGGGGAAGGAATGAAGGCCCTGAAGTACTGAGGTTTCTAGCTGCAGAGGTGGAGAAACTCACACAACATTTGTTAAGCCAAGGCTGTGTAAGTCCAGTGCAGTTGAAACCACGTAGGAATGGCAGGTGGAAATCTAAATCACCTTTGCAAATGGAGCCAGCAGTGCCAGAGAAACCCCCTTGGAGAAGGATGGTGGGCTGATGAACCCAGAAGTCAAAGCATGGTGCAAAGGCTTCAGGTGTTTCTTCCCTGGGCCTTCAGGGATACTCAAGTGGCACCATGAAAGCTGTTGCAGGCATAACATTGGTAAATGAGGTGGATACAATCTAAGCTTGCAATAGGATAATGTTCTTTGAATGGACTTAGGCAGACAATGGAGGATTTTGGAGGAGGATGAGGGTGCTATTTTTGGGAAACTTGCACTAGACTGTCACGCAGCATAATAATATTTGAACACGTGTGGTTGCACAAACTTGTTTTTAATAGCTTAAAACCTGAACTGCAAAGTTGGCATAGGACCCCTACTTCATGAGGTGTTGGTGGACATCATTTAAACAGTTTTTCAAATAGAAACCTCAAATGTTTAAGCTGCCCTGAAGGTTTGGCTGACAGCTGGGAAAATGAGCTCGAGTTCCTGGGAACAAAATTCTTCTCCCCACAACTCATACAACAGTCTCTCCCCAGTCCTAGGAGGGACACTACTGAAAACTCCAGTTGTGGAGTAGAATGATCCGGTTGATGTGGTGCAAAACATACCTCCCAGGAGGAGCAGTACTGTTTGGACCACTTATGGGACCGTGTCCAAAGCAGTGGGTGCAGACATGAGCTGCAAATCAGAAAGAGGGAAGCACTGAGGATGTCAGGGCTGAAGATGCTTTATGCTTCTCCTTCCTGGGAACATTGGTTTCCTCCTAAGAGGCTGCGGGGAGGGGAGCTGCAAGTGACTAATTTGATTAGACACTATCCTTACAGGATGCTGTATTGACAGCTATACTCAAACCTTTCTGACCCCCTCATCCGTTGCTGCATAACGAGATTGCAGCTTATCTGATTTACCATGTAATATTCTCATGCCACCTGCTTGTATACAAGAATAAGCTTTCCTGCCTGGAGGCATGGGAGCCCAGAGAGGATCAGAGTCATGTCCCTTGCCTCTCCTGGGCCAGGGTCTTCTTCTATCCCCCAAGGTCTGGTCTGGTCCCCAGATGCACGTGGATTGTCTCTCGCTCCGTGGAAGGCTAGCGTGCAAAACCTTACAGTTCTTGCTCAGCATCCTCCCCCTTTCCTTCCCCTCTGTGGCTGCCCAGGGACCTTTAGATGGCACCACAGCATGACCCTGCCACCTGGGATCTTGCCCCTCATCCCAGACACTGCCGGGCCACACTTCTGACTGCAGTGCCAGGTAGTGTAGCCACCAGTGGGTGGAAGACTACCACCCACTCCCTGTCAATGCTCATCATCAGGCTGGCTGGAGCTGGACCGGGGCAGAGGGCAGTTCAGCAAGTCTGGGGACGGTACCAAACTGGAGGAGCAGGGGGCAGTGCTACCCTTCATCAGAACCTCAGGAGCTGGAGAACTTCCTCCAGCCCAGCTGAGCAAGCACTGAGTCCTGCCCCTGGACCTGGCAGGAGACGACAGAGGTACGGGATGGCAGCAGTGGGGACGTGTGTCATCCAGGGCATGTCCACAAGCACAGCTGGAAACACATACTTGTTCTAATGCAATCTGACTGTCACACAGAAATGCAGCAGCAGAGCACAGGAGCATGGATTAGTGACAACCCTAGGTCTGTAGAAAACGCAGCTTGAGTAGCAGCTGGTTATGCTAGAGCTGTGTTTCCTTGCTGGAGGGAACGCTGATATCCGAACTGTAGCAGGATCGATAAATATTTGCAATAAAGTATAAAT
>VZRE01016031.1:0-73246 GCA_013396775.1 Cephalopterus ornatus
TTTCCTTTTTTTTTTTTTTTTATGGTGATTGCAGGAAATTCAGTGTTTTCATATGTAGGTACTGCTTTGGACAAGGCTATCTCTTTTTCTTCATAATCCCGCCTATGTTCTGTATTTTGACTGAAATTCATCCTCTAGGCTCAGGTTGTTTGACAGACTCTTCTGGCTGTTATCTCTGGGTGACCAGAATTGCTGGATATTACCAAATACAGTTAATAAGTGGAGATTGGCAGTATCGGCAGAGGAACTTCTGCTCTGGATTAGAGTTGTTGCTCTAAATGTGCTCCTGAGGAGAGTACCCTAAATGTGTCCTTCGTCCAGAAGGACAGCAGTGGTACTTTGGCCTACAGCCAAGGTTATGACTAAAGACGACTTTGGAATTTCCAACTCTTGGGGGTTTTTTTAAAGTGGATATACGAATTTGGAAGGCTGGAATGAGAGTTTAAATATCCTCCAAGAGGGAGTGGCAAAGAGGGCAAAAGTTGTTTGCTTTTAAATAAAGAAGTGAGAATGTGAGAGGACAAAGAGCAACATTCAGAGGAACAGAGGAGTATCTTAGTATCCCATTAAACACAAGCTCAGAGGGTGTTTTTATACACCTTGCTGGTTTTGTTGCACTTGCACTGTCATTCACAGTCATCCCACACACAGCCCAGTGTTGCTGTGCTAATTGAAGTTTTAGTCATCCAGGAAGATTAGCTCGGCATACTCCTTGAAAATTGCATGTCGTGTCATTAAACTGGAGTAAATGCTGGACAGTTTGTTGCAGAAAGTTAATCATTTTGTCCTCCTCCAGATCCTCGGAGAGCCATGAGAAAAATTGTACTCCTTTAACTGTTTTCCAGAATGCAGTCTGCATTTTATTTTTTTGGTGCTAATGAGCATTTAATCCTCATGGTGTTGTCTTTTTGCTTCTGTTACTCTATGACCATCGCAAAATATGCAGCACTAACCGAAATCCATCAAGAGCCAAAGCTGCTCGATTCACTAGAAGTCCCATATTGTAGTAGCAAAAATTTGCTATTAACATTTCATGAGCAGGAATTAATAAAACATTACACAATTAAATATTTCATATTATCAATTACTTCTGATTAGCAAGCTCATGAACAGTGTGGAAAATATCATAGGTTGAACAATCTTTAGTATTATGTGTGGTAGTGGAAGGGCAAACCTATTTAGTAAGTCAGAGTTAATTTGGTGCAAATCGGACGTTCATTTAACAAGTTTATTCTTTTAACCAAACTAATCAGAAATAATTGTTATGTCGCTACTAGGCAGTAAGGTTTTAATTAATTTAGTTTATACTTTAACTGGTATGAAGAAAGCTTAATTTTTCAATAGGTTTATTCCTGCATAATTTATTTGGATAATTTTCATTAAATAGTTCTCAAATTGACCTGGAGGGAATTTGTCATCAGGAAGACAGTATTTAGTGCATGTGAAAAGGTTTTATTCATATATTCTGGCTTCAGAAGACCTGTTTCAGAAGATGTCTATCTCTATAAAGTATTTATGTGGCAATTACTTAGCATTTATTTATGCCCTTATACACCAAAGTAAGCCAGTTTGTAAAAGTCTTACTCAGGCTGCTGAGAAAGGAATACTTTGCAGGAGTGGATTGAATTGAGAGCAATCTGATACCACTAATGTAACTTTTAAAACCTGTCCCTTTCCCCAGTGATGGAGATTTTTCTCCTCAGTATGTTTTTCCTTCTGTCGGTTTTTAAAGGCACTGGGAAAAGTCTAGTAATAAAGAGTTAGGCTAATTAAAGCACAAACTCCTCTATACACCTTTTTCTTCCTTTTTTAGCCCTGCTATAATGAATAAATCTTGTTATTCAGTGTTCTCTTTTCCCTACTTTCGTTCACTTTTGGCTGCTTAAAAAGCAGGTATTTTCATGGGTCAGGTATTAAAACTTCTCTACTACGAATTGAAAAGTTTTTGGTCTTTTCTGCAGTGTTCACTGTAAAGAAAGAATGTACATGCTCTTGCAGCTTGGCTCACTTGGGAATTCAGCCACTTTTCTGGGATTTTGCACGGTCCCCAGTGGCATATGGTGATCATTCTTTAAATAGCTCTGTGTGCTGTCTTCCTCTCCTGTTCCCTGGAGCTACTCTCTTTGGCCTGAAATGCTGCTCCATCCTCTTTGTTGTGGGAATATTCAGCTCTTCTGAGAAAGGGTCTGGGACGTCTTCCTGGAAATTATTCTGTTGATAATCCTGCAACAACATAAGGCACAGCAGCAGCCTGGGAGTCAGAGTGAGGGCTTTGGTGGGGGAACTCCTCTGCAGTGCAATCCAAGGTAACTCACATTCTGTCCTTCCTGCTACCACAGCGTTCCTGCAGCGATGAGCAGCACTGATACAATTTGTGCCCAATGCCCTCAAAAGCACGCCCGGGAAATGTTTGAAATAAGGCTAACAAGGGAGAGATAAAATTTAATGACTTTCTTTTCTTTATTCTACTTTTTTTAAAATATAAATCTGGATAGGTGAAGAGCCATTTAGATTAAGTAGTAAGGCTTAAATGAGATCCGTGAAGTAATTTAATTTCCTTTACAACATCTTCTAGCCAGCTGATACAATGTTAAGCTTCTATCACAATTATAATCACCGTCCAAATGAGAAATTCAGTACAGATGTTAATTCCCCTTGTTTACTTAAAATTGTGAAAGCTGAAGCTGATGGCAGTGTAAGAAGGAAAATACCTGAAGGTAGTTCTTTCAAAAGCAATCATTTGGGAATATCTAAACTGAACTTGTTTGAAAGGGAGGATGAGCAAACATTTACATATGAAATGTAAATTCCATACACAGTGAGAGTGCCCATAGTAAGAGCTCATCTGCATTTAGAAGATTATGGGAGAGGGGAAATCATTTTTTACATAAATGAACTATGTAAAGTAAGTTCAAACAAAGAAGGACAGAATTCACTGACCTCAGAAGTTAGGAGAGAGGAGAAACTAATTGTTTTCAAGGCAAGTTACTACCTTCAATATTTTGATTTTTTTTTTGTTCAGAAGAAGGCGCTGACCAAGAAGTAAAAGTGAACTCATAAAAATATGGCACAGGGAATTTTGTCTGCTACAAAGGCTGAGACCCCTTTCAGAGGTAAACCCAGAAAATCTTGGTTCTAAGAGGTAAAGGTGGAATCCTGGCTGCATGAAAATCAGTAGCAAAAATTGTTATCAGTTGAAAAGAACCAGGATTTTTCTCACAGTGACTTGTTGGTAGAACCACTGAAGTAAGAGCCAGAACATTCTGAATTCCAGACTCCTAAGTCTACATGTCTATATGATGATAAATCCATTTTAAGATCTTGTCCTCACTTTTAAACCTGTGTGGTGTTTCTCACTACTACTCTAATTCAAATGTAAATCAGATCTTAATAAAGTACATGGTTTCCTATGGTATAAAAGTGGTGGTTTTCAACTACCTCTGATTTCGAATATTCAAATAAGTAACAGCAAACTGTAAAGCACCTGTAAATAATAAACATTGTTGAATATTTTAAAATTAAAAATTTAAGGTTTTTTACGAATTTCTGAAAAAATTTTGAAAATACTTCAGTGCCTGAAAACATTTTTTGACTAATCCACTAAAAGTATTCGGTTAGTTTCCCCTCAAACATATTTTGCTATCAGGATTTAATTAATTGACATTGATCTTGTGTAAAACATGTATTTCTCTTTTTTATCAAAAGACAATCATTGGAGCTGGTTACTATTTCCCAATATTCAAGTTCTCTACCACATTTATGTTATATTCAGGACTGTGCTTAAATATTTTCTGCTTCATTCTTACAAGAACTAGGGAAAGGCCTTCATAAGGTTGTCAAGCACTAACTATTTTCTGACACAGGCAGCCTGGTTCAGATTCCTGCTACTGACCTACAGATGAAAGACGCCATATTCAGTACAGCTGGAAAATATCTGCAAAAATAGTAATAATATGAAAAATTGATGAATTTTTCTATAGTTCATTGAATAATTTATTGTCACGACTAGCACTCAATAAACTCTACAACCAGCCTTAAACCTGCTTTGATAACCAGATAGCATCCATCACCTGTCAGTGACCCCTGCAGCACCTCTGCCATTCAGGTCCCATAATTCTCCATTTTGAAGAGATAAAAATGGTAAGTATGGTTGCCTTCTCTTCAATCTTTAGAACCTGTTCTGAAGTTAAAAAACAGGATGCTTATGTTGACCTTTCTGACAAGTTCTCACAGGCTTTGTGACAGATTGGCCAATTCTGCTCCGATGGAGCCGTGGCAGGAACGGTATCTGACAGTGCAGCTCATCACCAGCTGGCAGTGGATGGGGATGCCTTGAGACAGCATAGCAAGGATGTTTTGAGTCAGTCCTCTGTAAGCTGATCCTTAGGTACAAACCTCTGTAGGTCTAGTTACCCACTGCCTCCCCCAGCAAGCTCTACCTTACTTTTGCATGTAGCTGCCCATTCCCTCCCAGCCCCACGCCTGCAAAAAGTGGAAGTGATGAGCAATTCCATCTGACATCCAATATGAATTTGGGTTTTGTACATGACAGTGATAACTCTCATTCAGGCATTCCTTTTGCTGTCTGAGACAATACTTCATTCACATTTGAGTTCTCCTAGAGAAATTTAGAAAGAAATAATTTCAGTGGTGACAGTTTTTGCTCAAAGTCATGACTGCTTCAGTTTGTGCTAATTATGGATTCATTTGTTGACCTTCAGAAAGATGCTGACAAATCTAATGTAGTTTACTGTTGCAGTGGACTAAATTGTAATACTAAATTGTAATACTCTTTAATTTTGGTCCTTTCCATAATAATCTCAATCAGCTGATGAGCTAGTATTTATGAATTTTTTTCTTCTTTGATGTGTTCCAGCTGTAAAAGACCTGAAAGTATTTTTTTCACACTGTGAAAAAATACACAGTTACTTAAATGCTGAGTCATCAGCTGGACACAACCTTCTTTGGTGAACTTTCTTCTCCTCTTTGTAATGCCTTTTCTCCTTTATGCCTTTAAATTTTAGACTTTCATACTTGGACATTTTATGATCCTCTTTATAAAACGGTTCATATCTTGAAGTGAGAGCTATAAGACGGGATAAAGTGCCCATGGGAACCACAGTCCATCTGTATGCTTTCAGCTTGTATTTGTATGCCTTATTTTAACTCTTCAGTATGCAATTTTTCATATGTTAGTATATATTCCTTAATGATAAGGAGAATTGGGAACATCCAGACTGAAATGATGCATTTGAATTAATGAGAATCAGTATCAGATTTAGTGTTTAAATGATTGTTGATTTTTTGTTTATAGCTAAAATTAGTTTAGTCAAAACTGTGTTCATAGAAAGTTAACAGATATGTATGTATCAAGAATAGAAAAGTGGTTACAGAACAATATAATCACTCAAAGGGATGTTGTTTCTTGTTATGTGTTAAGCTACACAAGTAGGACAGTTACAGAATTCTGTGAATGGGCACTGTCAAAGCAACAAGTGACTTAAAATTAATAGCACAAGAAACTTTTTGAATACTTTTGAGATGCAAGAAAATTTGTGAAAGTAGTGGTCAGCTCCTAAGGTTTTTCCTAAGGTTGCCCTTTTTAATGGGAAGAGAGGATGGATGGGCAAAGTGGCAAACCCATCTTTAAATCCCTGCATGGGGGAAGAGAGGAATACGTTTGATAGCATAGGTTACCAATACCGGTAATAATGACTAAGAGAATTGTTACCAGAATGCAACGTGCTGTTGAAGGCCCACATCCATTTCTGTATCATGTTCTGCCTGCATCAGCTCAGGAATAGTGACAAATATCAGAGACAGGGTCCAGAGTTCAGTGCCTGTCCCAGGAACTGTGCACAGTTTACAAATCCACACTCAGTGACATGGTGTAACCGTGTTATTTCCTCTTTTGTCATTTCTTTTCTTCTCTGTGTAATAATTATCATTGGTTCAGAGTTTACACTCATCATTGTCTAATGAGCAAAAGATTCAGACTCCAAATTAAGGAATTAAATATTTTCTTCTTCCCCTTTTTTTTTTTTTATAGAGTACCCATTCCAATTTATGACCTTGTTCCTACCTCTTGCACATGCCTGCTGAAATTATTTTTGACAAATATGTGCCATCTTCCTAAAAAAATATGCAGTAGCTTCTCTTATGTAATTGAAAGCCCTTTAAAACTTAATTGCTGAGGAATTGTCTCTGTACCTTTAAGATATATTGAGATTAATAGTTTTATTACTTTTGCACTTGAATACTGCAGTTCTCTCCTATCTGAACTGCGAAAAAATGGGTGAAAATATTTCAATTAATACAATACGCCACTACTGTAGTTACCACTTGCTTGAAAAGTTGAAGTATGCTAGTGCTATGCTGAAACTTTTTATAATGACTTCTGGTTCAAGCTTTTTGGATTTTAAGGCTTTCCACTTGACTTACAGAAGACCCTTGTTGGACCTTGAAGTGGCACGTTTGCATGACTTGTCCATACCTACTCACCTTTGATCGTGTTTTATTCTCAGCTTTGCTCTGTGCCTCGCACTGATGTGCAGTTCTGACTTGATGTGATGGGGTCAATGTGAAATCTGCATTTAGCTTATGCTTCCAGCTTTAGGACTACCTTTAGAGCAAAGCAGGCTGTGTTGTCTTCTCGATCACAGCAGGGCCAGTCCAATGTAACTTTGTAAGATTTTATGTTGTTTGGAACTGTTTGTCTTTATTTATATATCAAATTGACTATCTGGAACGGGTTTATCACTTCTATTACTATTGCATTTGTATCTTGATCTAGTCCTCTAAAGTGATGTGCTTGTCACAAAATGTGCAATATCCTTCATCCTGTGGAAGGTCATAAACATTTGTAAACCTCTTTTGACCAAATATGGCTTATCTTGAGAGGATATCCCAGTTCTTTATCTCAATACAAACCCAATCTGATCTCCTTTGGCACAAGTGAGCTTTGTGAAGGCCACAAAATGTTGGTTGTACATAGGCCCTTCCTGTGGAAAGCTGGCCTGCTAATGTGGGGCTGGCTCTTTTAGACAGAAGGCACATCTGAAGATGCCAACCTCTCTCAGAGCAGGGTCAATTTTGAAGATTAGTAAATGACAAGAGACAGAGACAAGTGATTGTAATGCAATTCTATATCAAGAGGGCTTATGTAGATTAGACAAGATGCTTCTCTTTGTAGAATGTTTGGTGTGGACGATGTGGCATTGGCTTATTTGTTTGGCTGACAATCATGAAACTCATACAGATAAGCTTTTGGATTGGTCCTGATGTGACAGAGTTTTGTAAAATTACAAAAGTTTGAAACAGGTAAATGGAGGATGAATGTTCACTCTTTCTAATTATTCTAGAGCTAAGGAGCACCTGATAAAATTATCAAGCAAGTGAAAATCAAACAAAGAGTTTGTTTGGTTGGTTTTTGTTTTGGGCGGTGTTA
Organism: Cephalopterus ornatus; assembly: GCA_013396775.1. Lineage (NCBI taxonomy): Eukaryota > Metazoa > Chordata > Aves > Passeriformes > Cotingidae > Cephalopterus > Cephalopterus ornatus. Next base: position 7,448 of record VZRE01016031.1, read on the forward strand.
AGCTTTGGAGGAAACTGGGGAAGTTGACCTACAATTCAGCTTCAAAAAATGAGACATCTCTTTTGATAGTTATCGAATACAATCTCCACTTCATATTTTTAAGTATTTTTATTTTGGAGGCAGAAAGGTCTAATTTAGCTAAATAATAATAGTAGTTTACTCTGTTTCCTATACTTTTCCCCCATTGATGAGCTACTGGCCACTCCCCCTTAGCTCAATTTCTCCATTTAGTGTTTTGGGAATGTTTAAGACAGCAGACTTCTTAGTTCTGCTAATGAGAAAACAACTTTTATCTTGATGTTTCTTCTTTTAAGGGTGAGCTTAAAGGCTGTTGAATTTGTCAAGAAGATAAAAATGTCAGTTAAATATTTGAAAGAGGACAAACTGTTCTGAATGATTGCATTAGGAAATGGAAGGGCTGGATGCCAAATGTCAGCAATGAAACAGGTAATGCGTTACTTCGGGATGTCAGAGAATGAAAAATTCACTATTTCTGCTCAATTTTTAAAGTCCTTTTCTGCTGACACTATAGTCTAGATTTCAGGAAAGGACTGAAGGAAAAATATTTTGCTCTTGGAAAGTAACCTTATAAAAAAAACAATTAAAAAAAAAATTAAAATGCAGTTTACAGCTGGTCTAGGAGAAGGAAACACCTTGTCCCAGCAAGGGATGGATGAGATGGCTGAAGACCAGAAAAGGTTTCACCATTGTCATGTGCCCAGAGTTTGGATCCACAGGCTCTGATTGTCATATGCAATATATATTTTTCCTTGATTTATGTGTTTTTAATGGCTTCATCTTGTGGTTTCCCACTGTCTAATCATATCACATTCCAAACATGATGTAATGCAATTCACTTTTTTCTGTCTCAGACTAAATTAACAATGAAGAAGAGGTATGGAAAATGCTCTACAGAATAACTTATTCACCTTCACCTTCTTAGTTTTCTTTTAAACTTTTGCAAGATTACTTTTGGCTTTCCTTATAACTGAACAGCTTGCTCCCTTGAGCCATTTCCTCAGGGAATTTTCTGTCTTTTACCTTGCCATTTATCATTATTACTTTCTCCATTTGCACTGTTTCTTTTGCAATTTCTTTTTCTGTTCCAGTTGTTCTGTATCTCTTTGGTTTAGGGTGTTTCTTTTCATTTTCAATTTATTCTCATTTAAAGCTACACTTTGTAGCTTCAACTATTTTATGATAGTCACCCTTTTTTTTCCTTCTTGAAGATTATTCTCATTCCAATCTCAAGTGACTAATGTTTTTATCACTAATTCATTATGCTTTTATTTTATATTTCACTGTCTGTATAATTCCGTTTGGATTAGTTTCTTTGTATATCTTTGTTTTGTTTTCTGTTTACCTCCTTCTGTGGCTGTACAATCTGCACCCCTCTTGCATGCTCAGTCATCTCCTTACTATTCACAAAGTAAAATTACTGACCTGTAGCTTTTTAAAAAAATTGTATCACAGATGGTAACCAATTATAAACTCCAAGGTTGGCAGCTGTTAACAGGACCAAAATGCCTTCTGCTCTTGTCTGCAGTTTGACATCTCTAAGTGCAGACTGATTTGCCAAACAGGTCAGTCAGCCACCTATGCAGGCAAATACACACTTGGGAAAATTGCTGCCTGAAGTTTGCTCTGAAACATAAAAACCTTCTCGAGACTTGGGAGACACATTTTGAAATGTTGATTAATACAACGGTTCTATAATGGACTTTATTGATGCTATCATGTGTTATTAAATTCGTATCAACAAGGATGGCCAAACATTTAAGAAGTAATCAAGCACTTACTGAAATCTGATGAGTCTTGTAGCCTTTTCTCAATGGGTCCTGCACTAGCTGAACCATTATTGATTGCTGCAATAAGTAGTTTTTAAATGTTTGGTGTCAGCATTGCAAAGCTCATCTTTTATGAATTACTATTTGCTTTGTCTCTCATTTGTACCTTTTTGGATTTTTGCAGCTGGGGAAACTGAATAATTCAGAAATGTTTTGGTTAAGTCACTCAAAAATTGGTTCTAAAAGAATCTAGATTTTATGATCATTTGTGCCAGAATATCTTGCATTCCCTTGATTATGCTGACACAGGTCACAGAATTTGTTGACTCTTTTTTTTTTTTGTGTTCCTCATTCCCTCTTAGTTTCCCTTCAAATTACACAAGTAGTCATCTATATAGTTTTTACTTCTATCCAAAACAGGTATTATTACAATTAATACAGTTTAATCTTTTTCTTTCTGTACTTTAGCAGAATTTCACTGTTGCTTTACACGCAGGAGTCCTGCAAATCTGGAAATTTTCCTGTGCATTTTCTCCCTGCCTAATTGAAGAACTTGTTTTCAGCTTGATTAGAAAAGTTTACTAAATCAGGAAAAATGGGATTTGAATTTGTTAGTGACAGAAGCAGAAGAGTTTCATGTTAGATGAAAGAGGTTTATTTTAATTTTCTTTAAATGAAGGCAAGATGACAAATCATTTTTATTTCTACCAGAATATGGTTACTTTATTCTATGCCAGTCAGTGGTGAGTTTTCAGAACTGTGTGTGCTCAGTGGTATCAGAAAACTCAAGTGTTACATTGCCATCAAAATTGTAGCGAGTGACATACAGTTGACATATCTGAAGGAGACATTAAACTATAAAATAAATGCTCTGTGCAGTACCATGATAATTATACCACTGTTTCTTCGTGTGAAAACCTATTGTCAAAGTTTTATGTCTATCCTCAGATAGCAAAATGAATAGTCTGATTTTCAGAGGCACCCGCAGCCTTTTTCATTTGTTTCCTCAAGGTAATTAATTTAAGCATGTGAATTCTGTTGACTTCAGTTTTCTTTCGAGTCAGTAGGAACTATCCATGTGCTTCAGTTTCTTGATGAAAATTTCTTGCTAAACTATATACTTAGATTCTCAAAAAGGGATGTAAGTACATATGGGTGGGTGTCTAAACCTGACACCTGACATATGTTAATGATGATAACTAGAGATAATGCTTTCCAGAATAAGGTTTGTTTCCTTTCATTATATGTTGTGCAATACAATTGAAAATGGGATCTTTTATTCATGCAAAGCCTTCAGTTCACATTTTTAGACATATTTACAAGTGCTCAGTGGCACAAAGGCTCTACTATTGGACAGATATTACACCAAAATTGGATTGTTGATCAAGACTCATATTTAAAGTATGCTCTTTTTGGTGATTCTTCCAAATTACAAAATATCTCATTTTTGAGTTCAGTTACCCAAACCAGGGACAAATAATTAATTTCTATTTTGGTGGTCTTGATTTATTCTGCATCAGTCTTTCTGCTTTGTCTAGTTTTTACGTAAATGGCTGGTTTTCATACAACCACTTACAATATCTAACTACCCAGCTGCTCTAAATAATCCTTAATTTTTGTGAGGACTCTCATGAAAAAGAGGTATATAATAAATGTTCTGCACAAAATAACAAAATGATTCCTCACCTTCTCCTCCTCCTTACCCCTGGAATACTGAGGATAGGACTCTGGTTGCTTACATAGCCATAATACTTGTAAAGAAAAATTTCTGAAGCTTTAAGACTGCAGTATTGATACCTCAGGTTAGGGATAACTTTCTCTTTAAGATTGCTTTTTAAAACCTGGATGTCTTCTTTGGGCAGAAGAACATTGTTAAAGTCACTTTGAAAAAGTAATCTGTTGCTTAGGACTGCTTATTTTCTCCTAAAAATAATGGATCACTGGCTACTTTTAGATTACTTTTGAGTCATGCACTCTTTGAATTAAAACTGGCAGAACTAGTACCTCTTCTTTTGATTTAATGCAGCCTCCAGCCTTTAGAGAGAGATTGGTGGTCCTTCTTGAACTAGTCTGTGTTGCTCAGCCCTGGCACAATTCCCAATCTGCAAGCTGCACTGTCACAGTGTGGATAAGATTTTTCAGCAGATGTTAAATTAAATGTCCTCTTCCTCCTTGCATTGAATTACACAGAGTGTTAAGTGCTTCATGCTTCTTTGGAAATAAATTGATCTTAATACTAAGTTCTGTAACCCCATTTTGCATCCTTGAGATAAATGTGACTGTGAGGTTCACATCAGTACCTAGGGTTAAATTTTTACCCCACATAGCATTTCATTCTCAAAATTCCAGTATGAGATGGTCTTCCCCGTCCTTAGATTTTAAAAGTCAGTGTTTCCTAGCTCAAGCTTGGTACCTTTTTTCTTACAGAGCAGGAGCAGTCTAGCTGAGGACTCATCAAACACCCCTGTTGTAGTCGGCTAAGCAAAACTTTTTGACCTTGCTTAAATTTGACGTCTTGAAAAAGAGTTAGCAACTATCAGCACATAAAAGATCCCGGACAAACATTGCTCTGAGCAACTGAAATCACGACTGTTCCTTCATTCCCCCTTCCCTTTGGACTGCACATTTGTTTTCATGGGTCAGACGTTTTGTGTCTAACCAGGATCTGACATGACAATTACACAAGAGGCTTTTTCCATAGCCCATTCTCAGCTTGTCCATAACCAGAGACTAAGATCTGGGTCACAAATATGATCCCCACCATAATTTAAAATCCTGTCTTATCTTTTAAAGTCCATATTCAAAAGCAGATTCTGTGCATTAAACCCCTTTCAGATTGACTTTTTATTTCTTATTTCAACCTTTCTTCTTTCAATTAAGCATTACTTCTGTAGTTATTCTAGTGGATATTTAAATGTCTGAAGACTTTGCTGGCATGTACATAAAAGACAAGTACCTTTGTGAAAGGTGCCCAAGTATATAAATGTCTCCTTTCTTAATGGGAGTGCAACTATGCAACCTTCATACTGCTGACTTGTTTCGCTTTGTTCTTGACACAGATCCTATTGGAGTCACAATGTCTAGCCCTGCAGATAATTGGTTTATATATTTCTGGGCAGCTAATGAATTCTTTAAGATGACAAAAGGCTTAAACCTCTAAAAAGAAGAGCTTCAGGAACATTTCCCCGAGTTCCTTTATGTGTTTGATAGTACCAGTATAAAATTCAAATAACTCAAGGCATTTTTTAGTTGGTTTGATATGGTCAGAAAACTACAGTAATAAAACCAAGGGTGAAAAGAATCAGGACAGTTAAAAGACAGAATTACTGGGAAAGATTAAAAGCTCTGCTTCTAACCAGGTTGCCTTCCTGGAGGGAAAAACAGAAAGGAATTAACAATGATGAGAACAGAAGGAAAAATGAAGAGCTATATCCCTATTTTCCAATACATGTTTGCATTTGAACATACTGTACTGCGCACCTTTGAGTCTCAGTAACTTACAGAAGCTGCTTATAAAAAAATTGTAGCAAAAAGGACTCTGCCTGTGGCAGTTTTGCAGAGCCCTGTCAGCTTTAGTGCATCTGGGCCTGTTTACGTTGGAAAGTATTTGCAGTAAGACTGATGCTTTATGTCCAAGATATCATGGCACAAACTTTAGCTTCAGGACTTGGCATGAGCACACAACACAATTACTGATGCTGAGCTTTCAGCAATTAAAGCCATGCTACTGCCTCCAGCAGTACTATGATGGACTGTGCTGTTTTCCCTCATAGTTTTAATTAGCAACCTTCCCCTTCAGCTGTCTTCTGCAGAAGCCAGAAGTAGAACGATAGGTAAAATACTTCAGTTTTTCTGTTTGGTTTTTTTCTCCCTGGTTAGCAAATATGTAAGGCTCTACTGCAAACTCTGAATGAATATTCATCATCTTTGTTTTACAGCTTTCACTTATCTCTAGGTGCTAAAAGTCCTATATCAGTTCCAACAGTGTCACAAACTTTACTATCTGCATGCTTTTAAAATTGAAGTTTGTAATTTGCTCAGTTGGTTTAGGGTAGAGTTGCGGGGGGGGGGGGTTTGGATTTGGGTTTTTTCATTTAATTTTATTTAGAGATTTTTTGGGTTTTGTTTTTTTTTTTTTGGAGAGAAATGAAACAAAGTATTTTATTTAACTGTCCAAATATTTAACTTCAAACTGCTGCCAAATTCCTTTGTTGTGTTTGAGCTGAGGCGCCTGAGACAAGCTTGTCCTGCCCCACCTGGGGCTGGCCCATCAGGAGATGAGGGACACCGGGGGCACCAGGCACCCTTGGGAGTGGGAGCTCCAGGTACAGGAGAAGGTCAGACAAAAGGTGCTCTTTGCAGGGAACTGCTGAGAAACAAAGAAAGTAGGCAACAGCTCAACAAAATATCTGTTTGGGGGAACATTATAATGCATGTGGTTAGTTTAGACAGGAAGGGTTTAAAATATGAATTGCTTTAATAAAAAAATGGTGACTGCGATGAGTGCAAGAAAACTTGATAGCAGGTTTGGTGATCAAGGAGCAACTGAGAGAGGAAGATATTTGTTTTCTGTATGGTAAGGTAGCACTGGTAATTGTACACGTATCCATCAATTGGTTGCAGTGTTTGTTTTCATTTTCAGGTTTCACTGTTGCCATAATATGTGAGAAATAATAGTAGTTTCTCATCCATTAGCTGGCAAAATGTGAGAAATAAAAGCAAAAGGTGCCTGAAAGGGAATTGTCTACTTTTAACTTGCTTTCTAGAATCTTCTGTTACTGATTCAATTTTATACTTTATAAATCATCTAAGCTATTTATAAAGCAGTGTGATCAGTTAGGAAACTGTAGAGTAATATATATTTTGTGTATGACTAATAAGTTCACTATCTGATCAATAAGTTACTGCTATGATTTAAATTCAGTTGAATATCACCAAAATAAGAAACTTATGGGTGTAGTAGGTGCTTAAATTTTATCACTTATAAATCAAAGCATGATACATCGGGGCACATAAAAAGAGCTAACCATTGCATATAAGTTACTCTGTCTTCGCTCAATACTCTGCTGAACTGTAGAAATGAAAGATGGTTGTTAATTCAGTAAAAAAAAAATCTCTTTATAAAGATAAAACTTGGTGGCTTCTGTAGACTGGTTATTGGTATATATTTCAATGGTTAACCAGCTTCATGGAGCAGGCATAACCTATCGTAATTAATTTGCCATTTTTTTCTTTGTCATTTGCCCAAATTTTCCCTTTCAACATGTATCTGTATTAAGTTTAAAGATATGTCTCCATTCTTTTCTTGATAAGTTTCATTGCTTGTTTTCTTGATAAGTTTCATTGCTTGTTTTCTTGATAAGTTTCATTGCTTGCAGTGCCTTATTAACACAACCATGCTGCCTTTTATGCTTATTTCTTGAGTTGTTCTAAATGTGATATTTTCCTCTAAAAAGCCTCTCCCAGATCATAGATTTTTATTATTTTTTTTTTCTTAAAACACGTGGCTTCCTGAGTTACTCACACAGGGCACATGCTCAGCTCCATTCCTCTGTGTAACTCCCGAGGGAGCGGCCACAAAGGACACTGTGGAACTGCCAGAAGGGGATGTGGAAACACTCCCCAGTGCCAGAGAAACGGGGTAAACTCCTAAGAAGCAAGAAATACACTCAGATACAGGACTGAGATCTGAAATGCCTCACCAGCCAGGACATAAGTAATGATTTGTTTGCAGAAGGCATTTGAGCTCTGCCCAGCTTTGGACGTGCGGCCTCAGGTGCAGGTGAAGCAGCTGAGGATAATTTGAGTTACTGCTGTCTAAAATACTGCCACACACTCACAGAGCCGGGGGAGCTGTGTTTATGCTTCTAGCCCGTGCTAATTATGAGAGAATAGATGTAAGTTTAAGCAGCTTTAACAAGCTTTACATTAATCCTGTGCAAATTTCATGATAATTTAAATCAAATGTATTTAATTTGACAATTACATGCATAAAGCAACATTTTACTGAAAATTATAGGATCGGAAGTATTTCCGAATTTCTGTTACCAATGAGATGTGCTTCACCTAATTTAGATTATAATCCAATATATTTGAGAATTAAACTAGTTTTCTGCACTTGATGAGGGACACTTAGGTTGCACCAGCATCTGTGGTTACATGTCTTATATATTGGCCATTCTCCAGAAAGGGGTACCTACTGAATGCAAAGGCAACCAAGATTAATATCTCTAATTAGATATTAGCTTTTAGACCCCTAAAGTCAGATCCCCGTTCCTAGGGACAGGCATTGCTGGTATGTCTGAAAATGTCAGTTGAAAATAATATTTCTCTTCTTGAATACCTTTTCTAGCTTATTCATCTAAAGGAACCCAAATGGATGGAGTAACCATTCAAAAGATCAAGGCCCTATAGGAAATCTGCATTTCCTCTGTAAACCAAGAAGAGAAAAACAACTTTTGAATAAAGGTAAGGAAAGAAGTTAAAATCCATTATTTGTAGAGGATGTGACTGATTAAATTGTAGAAAACCCTGAAAATGTTGATCCAAATATGAGGCTTTACAGAAATGGACTTTAAGTGATATTATTTTTCTGATTGCTCACTGAAGTCCAGAAGTTATCGATTTCTACTGGTTAATATTAGGAAATGTGTGTGCATTTAACTTTCAGAGGGCTCTTCCCAAGGATGTTGACTGACACAAACATTTGCTGTAAGTCAATGCTGGCCTCTAAAAACAAGAAACATGGAAAGGAAAAGTAACTCTTATTTCTCTAAAATAATAGTCAAAAATGGGTAGCAACAAATAGACAGCAGGTCAATAAGCCGCACCATGCTGAAGTGTGATCCGTTCCTTCAAGAATTAAGCTTGCAAGGAACTGGAGACAACTTCTGTGTAAGTTAAACTCTGCTTGTAATGACAAACTATTACATGCTCTGTTGGTGTAGAAAATGGCATTTTCCTTTGAGCTGTGTTACTTCTAAAAACATTTGAATAATGGTACACTTATACATTCAAATCAATTTATTAGAATAACTCCATGCTTTTGAAACCAAGTTGATTTGCTTAAATGTGTTTAGTTGTGATTGAATTTTATTCTTCCATTTAATGAACACTGTTCAATTGCTAAATTAATTAACATGTCTGTAAGTCTAATTGTGTACTTGTCAATCAAAATCAAAGGAAAAAATTACAAAGAATGCCTGGCAAACAAAATAGGCTTATTATATGAAGTGAAAAGAAATTGAAAATTAAAACAAAGTGTGTTTATCTGAAGTAAACAGGGATTCTTTTTTTCCGTTTTTTTGCTGTCCTAATTAATTTTTTTAAGAATTCACATTTATATATTTTGTTAAATATTACAGAAACTCTTTTATGCTTATATTGACTCTCAGTCTGTGACTGATACTATGTGCACCATTCAGCAGCATCTAGCTACTGATCTCTGTCATAGTAGAGACATAGTCGACTCTACTGAAAGGTGAAGTGATCCTAATTTTCAAGGGGTGAGGTTGATTCTCAAGTATTATACATAACTTAATGCAATTACATTACATAATACTTTGGGGCAGAGGTGGGAAGAAGTATCCCAGGAAGTTTTCCTCTTAAATGTATTAATGAGGGTTTTCATCAGACTCTTCTGAATTTTCTTCTTTCAATCTTGTCCTAATTTAAATTGCTATTTCATGTAATTAAAAAAAAAATCTCCCTCTTATCTGCGCATACTACAGAAGTATAGTGACAATGGGAAGTTTATCTTAATAGCATATCCCAGAGACAGTCCCACAGACAATGAAGAAAGAAAACTTGATGTAGATTTGAGTCCTTTATGGATACATTGCAGTGAATTTGAAAAGTGACACTCAGATTCTTGCACTCTGTTCACTTAGTTCAGATTGAAAATTTTTCCTCCATAAGTAATTGCATAGAAGAAAACCAAGGCAGTTTGGTTGGAAGGATTTGCAAAACAAGAGGATGAATAATAATTCCTGGCCTCAGAATAAATTTGTATTGTAAACTAATTTAATGCCTCTGAAAATTGCCTTATTGCACTATCATGTGGCCAACACTAGATTGAGTGAAATAATTCAATATACCAGTACAAAAAATCCCCATGATGTTGGAACCTCCACTTTTGTTCATTTTATCTTCATGGAGACATTACAGATTTGTGAGGAAATAGGGAAAAAATATGGGCAAGAAAGGGAACAATTTCTCAGATCTTCACAAGGGCTTTTTTTTTTTTCCTCATGTATACAGCTTTAGCTTTTAATTCTGCCCTTTTGCAAAATAAGTTGTTTACATTTATCAGACTTGGCTACTGCAAGCAAATAGTAAAGGGGGCATTAAAATGACAGTTTATTCTGAGCAACACAAACTGCAGGACTGACACATGGGGGAGTTGGGGAGATGATATAATGCCACTAATGTGACTGAAGTAGTTGAATGACTGACATTCTCAGTTGTGGTGCCCTCTGTCCTTTCAATAACACTGTGATGTTTGCAAAGCTGCAACAGAGCCATTATGATGTAAATTAAAGTATTTCATGAAATGCTCCACATACTCTTTGTAATGTCATTGGCAATAACACAAACAATTTATATACCACATATGGTTTAGTATCCCACATCATCTTAGTGAGACATTACACTAAAAAAATGCTCTAAAATTAATTAAGATTACAAATTAGGAAGACTGGACTAAAGAGCCAAGGAGTACACAGATCACGTGCTGTTCAGAAGTCTTGATGGAGAGATTGCATGTTTTTTACTCCTCAGAGGAGTGAGATTTCCTGCATGCCTGCAAAATCACAAGGGTTGGAACGGAGCTGCAGTGTGGGGTGAAGCTTTGCTTATGAAACCTGCTCTGCTTTGGGGCTCATGTTGTCTTATCCACGGGCTAGACTGCAGCTCTCCAGCAGTGTGACAGCTCTGGAGCTCTCCGTTTATCCTGTGTGGATATCTTTATCGTTTGCATAGGAACCCCTGTAGTACCACTGCGTACACAAACTCCCTGCACGGTCCTGTTCTGCACAGGCTTCACCAGGTATTCTATTTTAAGGGTAATTTAGCTTCAGCAGCAATCTTACCTCCAGCTCCCCTTAGTCATGCTAAATCAAACACGTAATTCTATTTGTATGGATCACCCACTACAGTGACTATTATGCCACTATAATGTCATCGTCCTTTATATACAAGAGGGTCAGAACAGGTCTGCAAGCAAAAGTAATGATCAGTAGTAGTTAGGAACAGTCTAGCTATTATTTTCTTTTTCTCTGGTAGTTGGAATATATGACCCAGAGTCCAGAATAATTCATGTTATGGGTAATTGGAGCCTGGTCTGTGATCAATAAAAGGAAAAAGAAGAAAACCATGAATATTTCTGAATGTTAGAAACATAATTTAAGCAATACTTGCTTTATGGACATAAAGCCAGTAGGATGACTGTTGAAGGCAGCCAAACTTGAGCAAATAGAGTGGGGACTTCCCATAGGAACTGCCCATGAAATTTGTACAGGTGATGAACTAAGTTCAGGGTCAGCTGGGAATAATGCTGGAAATGTTCTTTGTTCTGTACAGGTGTCATTTTTCCTTTATATATCACAAAGCTACGTAGGTGTGTGGGGTGTAAAAAACTGGTGAATTTAGTGCTTCTGATAGCTTTCAGAGCAACCTCATGCCCAACAGTTCTTTTTCTATGCAATATTCGTTATGTCATTTCAAAGGGCACTTTTAATCCTAGTGAGGGAATAAGTTTCCCAAAGAAGGTGAGAACTGAGGTGTACTCAAAGAACTGCATTTGCAGGTCATTTGGATATGTGCCCTGGTTTTGGTTGAGGGAAAATGAGAAGTCCAAAAACACAAGTAATTCGGTTTTAAGCCAAAGGTGATTCAATCAAATCAAATGCTAAGATTATAACAGACTGCTGGGAGGAGAAGTGGTCTTCTATCATTGATCGATTTAACCTTGAGGATTTGAGTGGTAATATTGAAAATGAACAGAAATACTCCAGTGTGTTACTCTCAAGTTTGCTATTCTTGGTTCTGTGTGGCACCGAGATTGTACTTCTGCAACAAAGGAATTTCACTTGAGCATGAATAAGAAGTTGATTGAAAATACACCGAACTGAGGGGATTTTCTTCCTAATTAGTCAAAAAATAACATGTGGAAAAATTACCTTATAACCGTCTATCAGCTCCTCAGGAACTAAAAAGTAAAAATCCTACTGAGTCCTTTAAATGAATTACAGCTACTATATTTCATCACCATGGAACAGCATAAATATACAACCTAGTGGCAATGCTTTAACCCTGCTGATTTTAGAATAGCAGATATTATTACTGAAGTATTTTTGTATTTGTGATAATTTTTTCAGCATTTCTGTAGTTTTTAATTAAATTTCAGCAACACTACCACACAAATAAGCAACACCAAATTTGGAACAGAAACCCTGTCTCAAGAGTATTTCCTTCTCTGTTAAAACCACGTGGGTAATGCCCTTGAACTTAGCTTTGAGAATTATGTTCTAAATACACCTAATAGATGGGTTTTTTGCTCCATAAAGTGCACTGTGAACCTTCAGGGTGTTTCAGCAAGATAAATAGTTAACAGTGGATTACGGAAGCAACAATTAAAGGGAGCAAAACCATGTAATGAGTCTACAGGATTTCAATGAAACTGTATAAAAATGAGATTGAATAAGTACTTAGGAACCGATAAACAATTATCCATCAATTAGGAGAAGTGAAATTCCTACTGAAATAAGAGAAGCACATGCTTAACAAGGTTACTCCTCCATGAAGTAGCTTCTGGTTCTCCCTGGGGCTAAAGGTCAATTAATGTCACGCTTTCATTTGGTGACATAAACACGTTGGATCCTCAACTTTTTGCAGCACATTCAGTATAATTCTCAGCTTTAAACACTCTGATGCTGACCTGTATGACATGCACATGTGATGTATTTAGGATATTTAGAAAAAAATTTTCGTATGTCTCCTCTCAAAAAGGATGAACCAAAATACAAAAAAATCAGGTCCAAAATCTGAATGTTGTGAAGTTCTATAGTGTAAAGTCTATACACTTTATAAAAAGAAATGGCCTGAGTAATGAAAGCAAAATTACTAAATCAGCAAGGTATCCCACTGGGGCTATATTCCATGTTTTTCTGCACTCTGCCATGTAGATCTACATTCTGTGCCTGGGTTAATGTACAGTCCTGAAACTGCATTTAAGAAATGATTGCTGAGATAACATTAGTTCTGTGTCTATTACTCTTATCAGAACAAATATAGATGTTGATTGATTTAAATTTATGAACTGTATTACTATTTATTCTTCCTAATAGCAAAACAGATATTTGCAATAAATAAGAGATGACATTCATTCCCTCTGCACTTTTGTGAAAGTAAAAGAGGTTTAGAAGGTGCTGGCAAGTCCGTAAGGACACAAAAATCTGTGCTATTGAACCCAAAAACATCCCCATAGTCTCTACCACCTGTTCTTAAGTCTTGCAACCAACAACAGAAGTCCAGGCAGTCCAACAGAACTTAATTGATCCCACTGTGCTGGCTTGGTGCTCTGTCAGGCCACCACAGAACAAGAATGCCTTTTCACAACATTTTAACTCCTTCCAAATGTCAATATGAAGAAACTGCATTTTCTTGCTGAGTAGATAATGTTTGAGTTGTAGTTCTTTTTATAGAAAAGTTTGCTTATGAAGTTGCTTATGAAGTTACATGTGCATCCAGCCAGACCTGGCAGTTTATGCAGTGTCAGAGCTTTATACGGTGTCCATATGCCCACACATGACTGAGTCTCTATGAAATATTTATTTTCATTGATGTTTTATCCCCAACTAACATTCATTTTAATATAATTTTGAAAATAAATGGTATTTACATATTGCAGTCCTGTAAATAATATGATAATCTTCCTTTAGTATCTAACAACTTCATTGTCAGAGCTGCAAAAATGGCACTAGTAAAGTTATATTCCTTGCTCAAAAGGCAAGGATATTTTCAGTTAAGCCAAATGGATCAAGGCTGGAAACTTTTATTCTTTGTAATTTTAAAAATTGCTGTGTAATTTTGTTCATTCAAGGTCCCTGATGTTCCAGAATATGAATGAAATCTATCATTATGTATGTGAGAGATTTCTTCATTCCCTTTTGTTTTCCAAAACCTGACTGCTTTCTCTGTACCACCACTATCAGTTCTTGCCCTCTGGCAACAAGATCAAAATGAAAGTGAAATAAAAGGGAATAGAATAAGAATAAAGAATGCAAAAGAAAGATGAACTGGGAGAAGAGTAGATGAAATGATTAAAGAAAGAGAAAATAAGAAAGATGACAGATGTAAAAGTGATATGTAACAAGGTTATGCATATTTTCATACAAATTTTGTGGAGACAATCAAATGAGTTTATTTCAACTTAGTTGAAATTCTGTGTGCGTGTATTGATTCAGCATGATGAGAGTAGTCAAATGCTCATTAGATGTCAATAAAGATCACATTCACTGTGCAGTAAAGTCTCAAACTAGGTTCTCAAGGAAGAATGTACTAATCTACCACTGAAAAACAAGAGGCTTCAAGGAGCCTCTCTCTAACCATCTGAATGTCTTGGAATACAAATATTTGAGATTAATGGGTTTCTGTGGAGAACAAGATGGCATGGGATAGGTATTAGAAGCAGTTTGCTGATGTGAATTACTGCAGTGATTGTGTCACTGATGACCACTGCAACTTCCCCAGAGGCAGCAAAAAGGGAGGATTCAGACACAAGCCAGACCCAGGGAGATGACTCAGGTACCCTTGGAGATCCAGATGTGACCCAGCTGAGTGTCAGATTCACACTGCCTGCTTTGAGAGACAGGTGTTTCTCAAACCCTGAGACCAGCAAAGAGCTGTCTAAAAGAAATTAAAGCAGTGCAGCGGCTACTCCTGATGGCATCCCTGTGTATTCAGAGCTCTCCTGTTTTCCTAGGCTGCTTTCTTTGGGTGAGGTAGTTAATGGGTTTTGTTCTGTATAATGGTGGTGAGCTTACACAATGATATTAATTTGAAAGGAGAAATGGCACAGAGTCCACAGGAGGGAGCAGTCACTCCTTTAAACGATGGCTGATCCAGCATGCTGTAGAAAAATGAGGATCTTCCCTGGGGATTCAGTCTGAATGCAGAGTCTGCCCTGTGAGAGACCTGTATTTAAGCCTTTTGCAAATTGATTTTATGCATGGTTTTTCAAGTATCAGTCCTGGTCTAACCCTGTGGAGAGACCTGAACGAACAGCTCCTGTCTTTTGAGGAATATCACTCAAGGAGTTTGTGGGAGACCTTATCAACTGTGCTTATATCCTTATTTTTCATGTACTTCTGTTCAGCAAGTTCAACCTCCAATTCTGCTGTTGAGAATTCCCCCTGATAAATTTCTTTCACTAGAGAGGTGGTTCTGGTAAACCCAGGAGCAAACTTCAGAAGGATGAGTAGAACTACTAGCAACAGCAGAGATAAACTGACGTGGCACAGTTGATAAATTTTCATGTAGAATATCGATTTGAGCTTTAGATGGTCACTGTTGGCTTCATAATAGAAATGGGCATTGTAATGCTTTCTACTGCTAATTCTGGCTGGAGTTTTGTAAACATGTTTTTCTCATTGATGGTTTCTTTGCTCAAGGATAGACAAGGAATTGGATAATTAGGGTGTTTGAAATCATGACGGGTACAGACAGGGAAACCTGTGTGTTGAAACCTGAACAGCTTTCACTTGTGACCTGCAATCTTACAAAATAAGAAACACTTGGTTTTCCAGACCTGTTTTAAAAGTAAAATAAGAACAATTGTTTGTAAGAGTATTACATCAGCACTGCAATAGAAGATGTGAAGACGACTTGTTTGCAAGAAACTTGATAATCTTGATGGGTGGTAATTCTGCCTAGGAAAAGGGACCTCAGTCAAGCTTTTGAGACTCATTTTGCAAATAAAACAAAAGAAGTGCAGATTTTGAAAGTTCATTAACTATACCTGTAAGGTTAGCATTTGATCATGCAGGAAACAGTTAATTTTTGTTGCTCTGTATGTATGTTTATCAAAAGTATGTGGCCACGGGGACTTCCTCTGGCAACTGTAATCAAATTTTGCAGTGGCCACTGTAATAACTTTTTTTTCTTTTTAAAGTAATGTAAAGTTTCCTAGAAAAAAGGCTTTTTTTTTTTTCTCTCTATCTCTTCAGTAGTGTGCTGAGGAAAAACATGGATATAAACATCCTCATACAGTGCATGCCTTGCATCTGTTGTGAATTGACAGCTCTTAATTGTTTTCTTATTTATTTGGACTCTTAAATTCTGTTCAGCCTTTCTTTCTTAAGTAAAAAGGGAAAAAGTCCTTTGACAGTAACAGTTAAGTTGTACTGTCAGTAACTTCACACATTGCAAGAACTTGTCATTCTGTCATCCTTCTCCACCACCACTGCTTTCTCTCTGCTCTAAGACTACAATTCCCTCTGCATCTGCAGCCATTTGTAGTGTTTTGTGGGAAGTAAATCCAGTCACACAGGCAGGAGCAAATCCAACAGTTTCATTGGCAGAGCCCCAGTAAGCCTGAACTACGTTCTGCAACAGACATTGCAGTATTACTGAAAATGCTGGGTGCTGAGCTGTATCTTCATGACTTTAAAACAGTACTATATGCACTGCCTGTCATTATCTTCTTGTGAAAAAAGCAGATAAATACAATAGCAGCTACAGAGATATATTATAATTCTTTAGACCCGAAGTCCATCCACTTCAGAGATAATGCATTATTTGAGTGGAAAGCAGCAGTTTTGTCCAACTCTTCCCTCTATCGCCTTGAAAACAGGGAACTGATAATTGCAGTAAACTAAGGATGTTGGCCCTTCCTCTGTAATGATCAGTCATCCATGTTTGGATCACACTGAGAAGGGATTTCTGTCTCTCTGCCACGGAAAGTTGTTAAGGGCTCTGAATGTACCTTACTGATTTTTAGGAAGGCAGAAAAGAGCTAGTTTTGCATTTTTTGATTTACTGTATTTCTAATGACACAATGTTGCATAGATTTCTGGCAGTTATATCCCCATAGAGAACATGGCTAAATAATTACAGAAATAATGACAAGAACACTGATATATGAGTCCCCAAGAGGAGTCAATGCCCTGTGAAGTGTATGACTACTGACATAGCAGGGAGAGTCTCTTGGGGTGTTTTGAAGCTTTATAACCATCTCCGGTTATTATAACCTATCTGGCTATTTTGTTCTGATGGTTACTAGTTTTTTCAGGAATGTGCAAGGCTCACCAGTGTCGCATTTTACAGTGGCAGTGCAAATTGTGCTACTGTTTCTCTGAACTGATAGAGTTCAAAAATATCTAATGTTACTTCTGTGTTTATTTTCCACATGGCTGGGTAAATACACATTCTATTTATTGACCGGTCCTTCCTTTCCCACTCAAGATTTCTTCAGGTGAAAATAAACCAAAGTAGTTTTAAGATCTTACTCTTTGAAACTTGAATTGTTTTTTCATTACATAATATGGGAACTTGAACTGGTGTGGCAAATGAAAGTTCATTCTTTTCTTTCTTTAAACACTTTTCTCCACAGAAGTAGCCTATATTATTTTTTTAGTCTATATGGCTTCAAAGGAAAACTCTCTAGGGTTTTGTCAAGATAGTTGTAGTTCTTGGGAGAGATGTGTAGCCCACACTTTCCTTTACATCTTTTGTGAGAGAGTTTTCAAGACTTCTCCTTGGTAACTCAGAAAGTTCTTACTTTTTTTTTTCCCCCTTCTTTTTTATTTTTATTTCTTCTTTTTCTCTGATCTGGTTTTCTAGTTCAGCAAATCAATGTGCAGAGCACAGTAACCTCTCACCGGTTTTATACACCCAATCTATACACCAGGTCACATCTGTATCCAGCTTCTGTGTTGCTTTCAGTGATATCATGAGGTGGTGAATTTGATAGCCAGCACAGTGTAATTAACAATGTATCCCTGGAAGGCAGTTTGATTTGTTATTTGCTACCAGTTTTACTGAGACCAGCAAAACCTGACTCTGTCACCTTAATACATTAATCTGTTACTCATCAGCTAATAAGGAGCTGAACCCAATTTCCAGAACTGCTGAACTTCTGCAACTTCAGCTGAGGTAATTTACGTCTAAGGCACTTAGTGTCTGTGAATAAATTAGTATTCAGGTTTTTGACGTTGTTTTGAGCAGGTGGTTAAGAGCTAGATTGGTTAAATTGGAGTTAAAACAGTCAGACCAATGTCTCGGTGCAAGCACCAGAACCACTTGCAGAAGCGCACCTGGAAGTGAGATAGTGGTTATGGCTGAGCCTTTCAAAGCACTATCTGATTATTAGGAGGGAAATGAGATAGCCTGAAGTTGCTTGGTGTGAATAGTGCAAGTGGGCAACAGAGATGCTTAAGCAGCACAGAGCACAGCAGGTATAAAATATGAGGTAGTACTTACTGTAATTTAAACATATTTTACATAAGTCATAGTATAGCATTTAGGCTGCGCTTAAGAAGATATATTGGTCTCAGGAGAGCTACAAAAAAATATTTGGGTCACAGAAGAAACATGGTGAAACTCTAGTTAAAGGAAGATCACACTATTTTCCTGTGGACTCCATCTAAAGGTAAAAACTCTTTATTATATGGTTACCTTACTGGTATTCCAACCCCATTTCAGTTTGTGGTAAACACTTTGTTGGTTCCTGATGGAATCAAGAACTCAAATCTGCATTAGGTGGTAAAAATGAGTTCAGATACAGAGACATTGATCTGTTAACAGCATAACCTGGGAAGGACTCACATTAGTGTTTTAGCTGATTCATACGATGGGCTGGAGCTACAACTGGTTTTAGTCGATTTGTGCCTCGGGTAACACACTGACAGATGGGATACACTGGGCTGGATTTCCAGAACTGTCTATGACTCATCATAGCAGTGGTCATGAACGCACTTTTCTTTATGTTCAGGAGTGCTCTCGGGGCTGTTTGAGTTGGTACATGACTGAGGTGTAGTTTCTTGACTGAAAAAAAAGATGACAATAAGATGTTTCAGCTAACAGTGAGTATTGCCCTGAAGTATTAATTACATGAAGTTAATAAAATAGTTCAGTATCTTACTCTGTGACATCAGTATGATTACATAAAATCCTTGGTTTCCAATTTTGTAAAACGAAAAAAAACGAACACAAAGTCTTCTGAAGTGGAATGAATGTTCCTTCTATCTGTGCTCTAGGCAACAATATGATCTGCCTTTAGGACAGCCTTTACTTAGCAGAGAAAAACAGAAGTCCTGCAGGGACCAAACCCAAAGCTGTACTTTCAGAAAAATGCCGTAAGCACTGGCATGTTCTGAAGAGTTTCAACAAATACTGAAAAAAGTCCAACAAACAAAAACACCACAAAAGCACAAACATGAAAAATCAGTTTGCCAACTGCAAAAATTCTGGATCCTTTCCTCTCACCTTCTTCATTTACCACAGCCTCATTAAGTATTAATTGGACAGCTCCAAGAGCACTTTTTCTGTAGAGCAGGTTCACACAAATTTGCAAGTAGTTCTATGAGTTCCCAGAGGACCTCTATCAGAAATCAATAATTCCACTGAATGAGAAAACATAAAGTTATCAAGAAATAACTGTACATGTGGCAGAAGAGTTGTTATAACCTATCTGCTTGTCAGAAGGTCAAACACTAGTTTCAGTGCTGAAAATTAAAATAAACACTTCCCATTTTCCTCTTCGCCTCTTTGTGAGGTGGTGACTATGACAGGACTGTGGCAAAAGTCTGGTAAATGTAGAGAACTTTGTGATACACTTAGGAATGAACGAAAAAGGTTTTCAACATTTCACTTCCTTCTCAGATTCTCTGTCATCTGCTTACAAATAAATATCCCAACTTGGCCAGTTTTGGGAGTTTTCCCCTTCTCCTTTCTCTTGCTCTGCTTATTGGTCCCCTCTAACCTCTGTCTAGAGGCCCCTGACTGTCTTGCTCAAGGCAGCTGTTTACCTTCTGCATTGTCTTCACAACACTTGTGTATTTGTCCTGTACTGCAGATGTGCTGATAGTACACTCAGAGTAAAGAGAAGGGCTGTGAAATCATACCAGATGGAAATGATGCAAGAATTGAAAACAAGTTGTAATGACTTATTTGAATTATGTTCCATAGAAAGAGTAAACATTCTTTAATAAATACATTTTCTAGTTATTTATAGCTTATACCTTTCCTTACTCCCTCGAGAGGTGATGTATTGAACCTTGTTTTGAAGGTAAAACAAGAACTGAAGGTGTTGAACTGCCTTTGTTCATATTAATATTTCTAAATGCTGCTGTACTGAATCAAGCAGCTGCTGTCTAGAGAGCCATGATGTTTTATACTACCTTTCAGGCCTTTATCTTACACAGAAATAACAGCTCTTTTCTAAAATAATAAAATAATAATTCAGCAACTGCTGCAAAGTGCAATTTAACAATATTAGAAATCGTGTGCTTGTCTTATACAACTATGTTAATGTTATAAACATTACAGATAATGGCAAAGATTAATGATATAGTTAATAATGTACTTAAAGCTGAAAAGGTAAAATACTTTACTCAGTGGAAAGGAAGGGCAAAGCTAATACTCTGAGAATACAAAATATGTTGTTTCTAATAAGGTATCTATTTAAAAATAACAGCAACCTAAAAATCAAATCATAAACCATGGATCTATGCCCATTTATCTTCAAGTTTGTTTTAATAAATTGATACATTTAGACAGTAGTCATACCTTTCCTTTGACTTGGGTTTTTTTTTTTTCTTCCTTTTTCTGTTTTATGTCAAGGCATTTCTCCAGTCTTAACATAAACTTCACTGCTCTGCAAAAGACAGTCAGTACTATGGACAGATTCTCTTGTGAGCCATTTGAAACAGGGAAAGATCCTAAGCTCAAACGGAGGCGAAGTTGTGATTCTTCCTAGAGACATTTTAGTGTTTCCAAGTGGATGATGTCATGTTTAAGTGTTGTAGCTGAAATGAGTTAGTCATGTCTCACATACCATTACCATGACAAGATTTGTTGGATGAATAGATTCACCTGGTAACAGTTACTGTTTCAGAATCAGCTGCAATGCTGGGATGAGGAATAATTTCAACACTGGGTTCCTGTTGTGAAGCTTAGTGATCTTTTTTTATTGTACTTTGAAATTTAATTTAAAATATTTTTTTATTTGACTAGTTGGCCATTCTTGTCTTCTACTTGCAGTTTAGAGAGCCTGAGACAGAAGGGAACAACCTAAATGGCCCTGGCAGCAAATGAAATTACAGCATACTGAAAAGGTCAAAGCAGTGCTGCTCGCAATGGTAATCTACAGAATACATCAGGCATTCCATTTCAAATATATCATTTTTCTGTCAGAAATTGCAAAAGAGCACAGCAAATGACAAGAAATGAATCCATAACTGTTGGAATGAAATTGGAAAGGAGTTTAGACTCACCATGTTCCAGATAAAAAAAAATAACCATATGTACATTATTCTCAACAGCTGCACTTGAATTACAGGGAGAGCTGGTCCCCCACAGTAGACCTGTATGTTGGTCTTCTCTTCAATGTAACAGCCTTTCTCCTATTTTGTAATGAATAATAAGGCAAGCACACAGAATGTGTGTTCAGCAAGAGTGTTTTTAAAAGAGGAAAGTGTTCCAGAAACGTAGATAGCATTCACAGTGGAACCTGATTAATCAGGGGGGAAACGGTAAACTGTTTATTGTTACAAAGAGAAGAGAACAAACTGAGCTCTGCTGCTAGGGCTCAGGAACAGAAACAGATCTCATAGAGCACATTGGATGCTGTCTGATCCTGTCATTTCAGAGGGCTGTCTGGCCAATGGAACATTTGGTGTTCATGTTATTTCCCTTTGCAGCTCATATTTCCCTGACTGGTGAAAACATATGAGGTGTAAAATGTCATTTGCTTTTGGGGATACTTAGCTGCTACAAACAGGAAGCAATCAGGTCAGGGAAAAACCATGAGCCAAATTGTTATAGGGAGAGAGACACAGAGCAGTGCTGAGGGGTTCTGTCACAAGCCATTATGCTTTTACAGTAGGTAGAATCTTCTGAGACAGTGAACTGAGAGATGCTGGCCAGCAGGGATTACTAACTTTTCAAATATGTAGTGAGAACTCTGTGCAAGGCGAATTCTCCCCTCGGTGCTGCGTAAGGCAGGAGGACAGAGTGCTTCAAGCAGTAGTAATTGGCAATCCCTTGTGCTTCAAATGAAATGGTGCCTTTGAAGCCGGGCGTACTAAAGCATATCTTTGCATTTAATTCATCTCATCAGTCTTGATTGGAGTTGTCAAAATTTTGCTGTCCATGGGGATATGATTTTCAGTTTACTCACTGGTGATGAAAAGAAGGCGATGATAGGTGATGTTTTGTCATCCTTCTTGTCTTTTGGTAACTCCTAATTTGGAAAGCACTTCCTTCTGTGCGGCTGCAGAAGCAGCACAAGCCTGTGTAAAGGTAGTTAATGTGTTCCAGTATTGTTTATCCTCCATGATGGTGCAAAGCTGGACACTCTCAGCACCCAAAGACCTGACTTTTAGAGGCAGGCACCTGGAGGTTGACAGGTCGTGGTGGCTGCTAGGCCAGAATGTCTCAGGGAAACATTTCCAGGCTGTTTCTTTGCCTAATAAAAACTTCCTATTTGTCTGTTCTGTATGAAAACCTAAAGACTGCTGGGAAGCCAAGCCCTTTCTACTAAGGGATTTCTAGGTTAATTCCTATCTTTACACTGTATGTGTACATTTAACTTGTGGGATAATTTTATATCTGAATGGTTTACGCCTGGGTCTATTCTGTGGTTTACTGTTTAAGTTTGGCTTCCAAACAGTATTTCTTGGAGTTACAGCTAAATGGCATAATATCCAAAGGTACACTTTGTATAGCAATCTGCATTGGGTTTGTTTTGCTTTTCAGTGTTAGAAGTGGTTTACAGAGATGTAATTTTAGATGTAGGTTACTTCACCAAAGTTGCACTGTTTTTGCACTGTGTAGAGTGTCTACATTCTCCACTCAACCGCAGTGAATGAAATGGCACTATGTTTTTATTAGAATGATGAAATTGAGCACAAAAAGGTTCACAATCCAGATAGATTAAGATGTTTCATGCATCTTTTATTGCACTGTCTGACTTATTACTAAAAGATATGACAATATGTATACAACACTGTATCATCTTACTGTTTAATTTTAAAAATATATTTTACATAACATACTTTACAGGTTGGGAATTGCAATGTTAAAAGGTGATTCACATGATTATTTTACTTAAAAAAACCTTCAGTTTATCACTTAAAAAAAAAAGATCTCCAATTAATATTTGGAGATTAAATATGCTTATTAGCATTTAAAGTAACTTTTCCTAACAGGACAGTACTTAATGTTGTTGCAACCTTTTCTAAAGGAGAGGAAAATTATATGGACCTGTGGTCTCAGAGCCCTTGAAAGCAGGGGAATTCTCATGGCTAGATGTCCTTAAAAAAGGAATATACAGTGAAGTCAATGGAATTTTTCACTACTGCCCCTGAAGAAAAGGCTCTTAAAAGACAGACATTCAACACTGCTTCTGGAGAAAGAAGATATTGATCCAGGAGATATTTCCATTATCTCTTCATTATCATGAAAAATTACTAGGTGTGCATGGCCACTCTCTGCTTCAACTTGCTGTATGTGCAAATCCCCTCGTTGAAACAGCAGGACTGACCACGGCAGGGAATGTGACCTGGGGAGCTCACCTTGCTCTGCCTCTCTGCCTGTGGGCAGGACAGCCTGTACCCAGCATACCCCCCTGACTGAGGCTTGTCTTACTTTCTACAAAAATCCATAGCAACAGAGATGTAGCAGCCGAGTTCAGTGGTTTAGCTGGAAAGTTTTTCGAAGGCTTTTTCTTCCATAAAGTCCATGTTATCCCTTCCCCTGTGGACAGGGGAGAACAATTTCTTACCCATGTTCCTGCAGTAGCTTTCAAATAGGTATAACTAGTACCTCCCCTGACAATATTCTTTTCTTAAGCCTGATAAACCTCAAGTTTGTGATGTGGATAAAAGAAGCATTGCTGCATCTATTAGAAATTTCTTTAAAAAATAAGGTACAGAGTAATTAAACTACTGAAAGCTGGCAGGTCAGGAAAGACTAAGTAATTTATACGAGAAAATGAAACTTGTTGGTAAATAGTACAGTAACTGTTTAAATGATCAGCCTTTTTAGTAAAAATCCATACATCATTTTTCCTTTATGTAGCTGGAATGCTTTTAAGGAAAAGGCTCAAGGTCTGAATTTGGGTAGATAAAGATTGAGTGGCAAACAATTCGCTGATGCTATGAAACTGCTTGAAATGCTGGCGGGAATAGTCCTGAATTGACAAGCTTGTTTTCTTCTGTTCTCTTTTTGTGACAAAGACTGAGACACATTTATAAGACAGAATTTTCAAGGAGGAGGAGTAATCCCATGATCAGAGCACTCCTGAGATCTGTGGGGCTCTGTCTGTAACAGCACATCAGATAGGGCCAGGACATAGACTTCACTGTTGGTGTGCAATTTTCTTTTCTGTTACTATTCATGCTCCCAGGGCCAGCTAAAATTTCCCATCACAACCTCCAGTCATTGCAGGGAGGTTGACATGGAAGATGGGCTGTTCCCAGCTCACAGTTTAGATGTACTTTTCCAGACTAAGAGAATTCAGCCCTGTGGACATAAGCTTTCCCATCCTGGCTGGCCTTCATGCCAGAGGACTGGACTTTATGTAGCAATAAAGATGCTGTGGATTGGGCTGTTGGTTAGAAAATGTTGGTCTTTTCTCACTAACCAGTGACTTCAGTCACTGGTGGACGATAGGTTATTGTAAATGGCCTCTCTGTGAGTTGCCTTCCATTAACCTTCTTATATTCTTAGCTCCTGTTCATCAGAGACCTTTTCCAAGTTCATTAAATTTGGTATGTTTTTTGGGAAACAGTTTAGTTTGGATTAATCAGTGCCTTCTGAAGAACAATTTTCACAGACTATCAATAAGGGCAAAATCTGGCTCCACTGATATTCCTCTGGATGTTTTATGTTTCTAAAGGTTGATCATTAACTGTTTCTCTGATGAATTTGGAAAGCATGTCAGCAAATAAAATAAATAAGTTGACTTTGTCTGATATGTTTTTCCCTAACAAGGCGAAGTTTATTTTTCATTCAGTGGTGAATAGCAATATTCTGTAGTGAATAGAAGCTAATTTTAGAGCTCAGCAGGTGTTCAAAAACAATTACAGTTATTTCCCACATTGATTGTTTACTCAATCTTTTTGGATAAAATTCAATCTCCCCAAGCCCTTTTTATAGGAAATTCCACTGTTGCCTGCATTGTTATTTCTGACCTCTGCTGCTTCCACTGTACTCTTGCCTTGTTTCTATGTCTCACCCTCACAGGCTCATCTGTGTTTGTTTCTCAGGGCTACCTCTCATGTTCAGAGTGGCAGAGCATTTCCTGTATTTCAAACATCTTTTCTTTCTCCATCAAAACTCACTTTTGTCTTGCTGGTGCTGATGTATTCACACCACCACTTCTCTTCCCTTGCACTGTCACTTTACTTATCAGGAAATGCTGGAACTAACTTTCTGTGTTTTAATTCATAGAAGAATGAACACAATAATGACCTCTAATGTGAACCTTTTAAAATTTTCTTTTCTATGTAAAAATATGCATGTGTGTTATTAATACCTGCCCATGCTTATTTTTCACAATAATTGTTGAGCCTTAGTATAAATTATTAAATAAAAATACTTGTTCAATTTCATGAAAGTAATTTAATTTTATAGAGGTGCAGTTTTCTTGTATGCCCAGATAATGGGCAACATGTGGCACAGTGTTAAGAAGAGGCATTCTGACTCAGGAACTTGTCAGAGGTAGATGTATTTCTACCTGAGGCTCTTTTGTTGAGATGGTAAAGAGATTAATGTATGACACAATTCTCCAGTATGCCCAGCCGAGGATAGAGCTCCAGTTTGTGTCTGACAAATAGTCAGCTTTCCATCCTTCATTCATCCTCTCTAACAAGGGAACACAGAAAGTCTTGGCTTGTTTAGACTGGCAAATGAAAGTGGAAGTGAAGGTTACTGTCAGGAAAATCAACACTAAGCAAGAACAAGTGTTCAAGCTAAGGAATAAATATATATAAACTTTCCAGAAGTATATTGAGGCTAGAAATCAGAACATGGTTTATAGGCGTCACACAAATGAGGTTCTGGAACAGCCTTTTAGTAGGAAGGAAAAATCTCAACCGGTATTCAGGAGGAACTTGATCAGTTTAAGAAAGAGACTGTGATTTAATTATTTGTGATGGCAGAGAGAACTTATAGTCAAGGCAGTCTCTTCCAAATCTTGATTCATATGAAGTGTCATGTTCAAAAGTCTCCTTAACCAGCAATGTCACTTGGAAAGATGGAGCGCCTTCTGTCATTGGTTTTATTCTGGTGTCTGAAATACAAACCTAAAAATTTAACAGTGAATAATTTTGTTGTTACTTCTCACTTGGTGAGAATTTTCACTTGCATCAGAGGGAATTGTGCTGAGTGAGAGTATCTGGATGTGTTTCCATGTAATAAGTTCATGCCCCACTATGACTGAGTCTTCACTGTACATGAAAATAAATTAGAAACTTATTTTGGAGAGATGAAAAGAATGTCAGATGCGAGTGTTTTATTAAGTAAGCAGCAGTCACATTCTTAAAGTGTGTGATGCTGGGAAAATTCCTCCAATGAAGTGGGTTTGCTGTTTTATTGGGAGGCCAAGATTTTCAATAGCACTGTTGATAGTGATGCACAAAACTGCTCCCAAGAAAACTTTAGCAATAACTATTCTCCTAAATGCATTAGCATAATTAGTATTTTAGAGGCAGTTATTCTTAAGATATTAGATTATTATTTTTTCCTATTTTTTGTTTGGTTGGTTTTGTTTTTGAGTTTTTTGTTTTGTTTTAGGAAAAGAAAAATTTAAATGGCTGCTGTCCCGTGCATTGTACTTTAAATTTATTGTTTGAACCAATGATTGAAATCAAAGTGAATATTTCTGGGTTTATACCAATATTGAAATACTAGAGGATCCTTTGAAAGTAGGCCCACTCTGAAAGCTTGAAAACTTTCCTAGATAATTTGGATGGAAGTCATATTAAAACTCAAAACTGTCCTGACAAAATATTCAGAACCAAATCTCATTCAAATTTCTTTCTGTGGGATTGGGTTTTAAATGCCATGACGTGATGGGGGCAGATACAAGTATTGTAACCTGAGCTTATCAATAAGATAAAAGTTAAGTTTTTGTGCTTTTGTGAAGATTTAGCTTGTGTTGGCAGCTTGTTCTAAGTATTCATCTGTATGCACAGCAGAAGTTCTTGTACAGTCACCTAGGGGACCTATATTTTAAAATTTGTCCCAGTATGTCACCATAAGGAAGCATATGACGAACTTTTAAAATACTTCATATTGCAATAAATGTAATACTGAGCAGAGATCATTTATACATTATGTATGGTAATGCCTCAGGAATATCACTCTGGAAGAAAGTCAGAAAGGAGTGCAGTAGAATACTAAAAAATCTTTTCAGATTAAATTCAACTTTGTCACTTGCGGGAGACACCTCCCACTGAGGTGAGCAATCTCTTCACATCATTACATTTCTATTTCTGCCATTCTTTAGGCAAAGTGCTCATGTGATTGGATTAAACTGTCTCCTCCTGTTCTATATTTATGTGTATAACCTTTGCTCATATTTTTTGAGATGGCTGTGCGTGTGTGGGCAGCCGATTCTGTGAGATCTGAGCCTATTTTCTTCTCTTTCTGTCTGTAGCCGTGCTAGTAGGACAGCACAGGGAGCTGTCATACACTTCACTTGAATTTAACTTTCTGCAGGCTTCTGAAAGTTTCTCTCTTCTCCAATAGTTAACTCCTACCTTCAGGACTTGTCGATTCAGATATTTCTGAAAGGAAAAAAAGACCACAAAGGGGAATTGCTTGAATATTGTTAAGATTGCTACTTACCAATCTTACCATCTGGCAAGCTATCATCTTTTCTACAGAACACAAGCACATAAAAGCAAGGAAAGCAAAGAACATCACATATTGTTTCTTGCCTATATAAACCAGTGTTATTGGGATCCCTGTCTCCCTGTCCTCAGATGCTGTCTCAAATGATCAGGCCACCTGTAATGGCAAAATAATTAAATTACATCAGGATACATTAGGAAAAGTGGGTGATCAAGAACCTATACAAATCCATACCAAGAAAAGTGAATACATCAGTTTTTTTGTTAATTAATAGACTCGTGGATTTTTATTTAAAGGTGATCAATATATTTAATTCATCTACATCTATCTTTTTAGCAACTAATTTGTGTCTACATTTGAAGTCTACTGAAAGGAGTAGTAGTAGCAGTGTCAATTAAAAAGCAGTAGCGAGATGAAGCACCCATTTACTGAAACTTATTTAGTGCTAAAAATCTGTTATGTTATTAATACATTTGGTATTCTTAACTTTGCCCTACTTGTGGGTGCATTCTAGAAATAGCATAACGTACAGAAATTGTGATCAACCATTATTGATTTTCTCCTGTTTAATAAAAGAAAAACAGATTTACTTAAATGATTTCATTAGAGGAAGACTCAATGTGAGTCATTCTGTGCTCCCCACTCAGTGCTGCCATCTCTCCACTACACAGAGGCTGGTTTTCCCCATAACTCTTCCAGCATCACTTCTGGTTAAAGAGTTGAGTCCAAGCAGATAATAAGCTGAGAGAGCTCAGGCTGCAGCATCCAAGGAGGATGGGGAGCTGAGAGAGTTCAGCTTCATCAAATAATTCCTTTGTATGTTTTTTAGCCAAGGGAGAAGTTCTGCTTTTCCACCTTCCCCCTTACATAAGTAACTCTGGACCAATTTTTACTTCTCTCAGTGTTTCTATTTCTTGATGTTTCTGAAGTTGTGTCTGTCAGTCCATAAAGAATAGTGAATTCGTATCTCTCATTGGTTTTGCCTCTTTGACCCGTCTTAATTTGAAAAATTCACTGTGGAGGAACAGATTATTTTCATATTATTTTTAATTTCTATGCGTCATAAAAAGATATTTCTGCAGTGCTGGTTCAGGTGAGGCAAATTTGACAAGCCTGCCATTTTTTCAGGTGAATTTTATGCAGTGAATGTTCTAAGCTAAAGGTATTTGATTACCTAGGGAGGGTTACAGAATATAATTTCATAACTGAGGGACAAAGCATTCCCCAGTAACACAGGATTTCTCCCTTTGAGGCAACATTAAGCCTTTTCTTTTAGCCATGGAATGATGGCAGTGAGGACTCTTTGCTTAATTCCCTTCATATGGGTAAAATCCAATCAGAGATGCAGACAGCGCAAGCTCTCATCGAGCTCTCTGTCGTGAGTTCCCGGTGGGACCACGGTGCTGGGTTTGGTGTTGAATTCTGCTAAAACCAGCCCAGTTCACCAACCTTCAAACACACATCCTGCTTTTTGAAGCTGGATGTGACAGACAAGCTGGTAGCTGGCCTGTAAATTTGTGACTAGCACTCAATCACTTTATAGTATAAAAGTCCAATCTGCTTTCCTGCAGTCAGGTTCTTCTAACACAACTCTTCTTGGGGTGTACGTTAACCTTCAAGGTTAATCCTCAAGGTTGAGAGAAAGAGATCCCCCCATGACCATTGGTATGGGTGAGTTACATCAAATCTCTTCTTAATAATTATTTCTTTTTGTTAGCTTTAGCATAATTGCTTCAGTAAGTGTTTCAAAACAGTGCACTATTCTATCTTATACTATCCTACTAGTGGTGTTAGCATTTAATTTTGTAGTAAATAATTCTGATTAAGATCTTTTGTCTGATCATTTGTAATAATGATTCATTTTATATAAATATTCTCATTTTGCCAATCATTAAAACCTGCAGGACAAAAGTGGTTCAATCACACCTCTGTAATTCCTTNAATTTTGTAGTAAATAATTCTGATTTTTTGTCTGATCATTTGTAATAATGATTCATTTTATATAAATATTCTCATTTTGCCAACCATTAAAACCTGCAGGACAAAAGTGGTTCAATCACACCTCTGTAATTCCTTAAATTTAAACCTTTGACACAATCCGAGGCTAAGATTGGATTCGGCCACACCTAGAATCCTCTCTGAGAAGATGTTTAGAAAGCAAGGTAGTCCTGCCTTCCACTCTTACTCGTGACAAATCTCTGCTTTGTTCCCTTGGTATGGGTAAGTAAGTGCAAGTAGTTTGAGGATAAAGAGGCAAGAGCAGCATCTCTTGGAGGAAACACAGTGGTTTAGGAAGCTCTCACAGCCTCAGGAGGTCTCTCTGGGGATACGGTAATGGCAGAGCACCCCAAGCTTCACAATGGCCATTGTTGTATCTATAATGTGCTTTTTAATATTCCCTTAATTACTCATCTACTCAATTCAGTGAGTATTTAATTAACTATTACCTAATTAATTAACTGTTTGCTTGAGAGATTTCATAATGCTTCTTCAAATGGAGTAAATAGGCGATAAGGGAACTTTTGAAAGTGTAACTTAGGGGCTTTATATATAAATATACATTATATGTATATACACACACATATATCAGGAATCAAGCAGGAAGGAGACTTGTATGCAGAATGCTCTGGGAAATATTTAAGGTGCTGAACTCTGACTTGTGACTTACAAGCTTCTGGAAGGAATATCTGAGACTAAGGAGTTCCTGAGTAATTTTCCTTTAAATGCTAAGTAGGGCACAACCGCCTTTTTCTTGATGCTTGGGTACAGAAGCAAATATTTGCATGTGGAAACAGATATTGGCTTTTGAAGTGGAAAATTATTTCAATCTGTTTTGAATAAAATATTTCACTGTACCTTAGAAAAGTCTCCACCTCTTCCCCCGCCCTCCCCCCAGCTTGTTTTGCAGAAATATTCTCCTTAATATTCAGTGAGAAGTCAATTATTTCAGCAGGCATTTTCATAGTCTTTGTTTTCAAAATGTTGTATCGTGCTCTTGAAATTACTTGAATTATCACTATTGTGGCTAAATTAATACATGGGATGCTGCATAGAAAAAAAACCCAAGCACTCAGAAACCAGAGCACAATCAAATTTATGTAACTAATACAACAATTTTCATTTGAATTTTCTTCTAATATCTTTAATCCCATATGGTAACTTTCTAATGTAGGCAATATCACCTGGTGTAATGTTTTCACAAGACTGTGTTTAAGAAAAATCAATATTTTTTAATAGAAGCTATTGTTTGTTTGTCCTTCAGTCAACTAAATGACCAGCATGGAAGCTGAAGCAGTTAGAAAAGACTTGGGTCTACTTTAATCTATTCATGAGCAATGGTTTATCTAAACCGTAAGGGAATGAAGAGATAAAAGGGAATGAACACAATAGTATGAAGAAATAAACAGAAAAAAAGAAAATAATTATCAGTAATTCAAGTCGTGCAGGACTGGGTTTTTCTTTGACTGAGTAATGAAGCTCTGAAGCAGCAGTAAAACAGGAGAGCAGTTGTGACCCTGCTGTGCTGGAGCTGGATTTGAGAGTAATGTCCCTTTCATCTTCCTACCTGGGTGCAATGTGTCAGGTATTACTAAAAGCATTTCTTGTTTCTAATCACTGTGACAAGTCCCTGCCCAGTTTCACTTCTGTGGTTTATTTCCTGCTTTTAATTCCCTCCTGCTGCTCTGTAATCAAGGCCTAGAATGTTCTTAAGCAGAGCTGATCTAGGCTTTGCCAAAAAGGTTGCTCTGTTGTCAGAGAGTTGATCTGGCAGTTGTCTTTTACCAGTCCAGCACTGTGATTTCTTTGAATTTTCTGCTTCCATATTAATTTTAAGATATTTTAGGCTGTCTCCAAAATCAAAATAGTCAAGTTGTTGGAGGGTAGCATTTATGGGGTCATAATTGTCAATGTGTTGTCTGGAAAAATGTTTGTCAAGGGTATAAATTATTTAGGCTGCAAACTATTCACACTTGGGAGTCCTCGAGGATCCAGACATTGCTTGGGCATTTTGCCTGTCCCTTCCCCACCCTGCTACTCAGATCTTTGCCCTGCTGTTGTCCCATATCCTCCTCTCAATTTTACCTTTTTGAGCCCTGCAGCCTCAAGCATGTATTTTACCTTCCACCTGTTCTATAGTGCCTATTGTGTGCTAAACATTTTTGATTTTCCTATTCCTATTGAATTCCATTAAAAAAAAAAAAGATTAAAGCACCTGCTGTCACTTTGTTTCTTCTCTCAATATAATTTACGATTTTTACTGCTTAAGTAACTTGGGTTGACTGATGCTTGCAATTGATGGATATAATCAATCAGTAGGTTAAGCTGTACCAACTCATTAGCCCACTGTGTTAACTGCTTGTGTATTTACTACTTCTCTGCCATCTTTAGTAATTGTCATCTTAGTGCTCTTCAACGAGTCCTACTGGGTGGTGTAAATTTGTTTACATTCTTAGAGCTTTCGGAGGTTCTAGGAAACAAAATAAGGTTTTATGTGTCCCATTTTTTTTCACTATCATCTCTCATGCACATAAGTACACAGTATCTGCTTAAACAGTTCCTTCCTTTGGTAAAAATATTTGTGCATCCAAGAATTCAGGGCTGGTTTTATGCTTTATCTCAGCTAATAGCATTGTGGTGCATTTGTAGCCTATTTGCTAACTTGGTGTTGCACTTAATTTGAACTTTAAAAAGTAAATTTTTTACCAAAATACCAAAGTTTTCACTGCAGTTGCTCCAATGAAAGGCATTTCAAGCGGGAGAGAAAATGGGAAATGAAGAAAGGTGACAGACTTTGGCATTATCTTTAGTTCGCTGTCAAAGAATCCTTTAATGTTGAGCTATGGTCATAAAAGAGATGTGAAAGTTGCTTCACGAAAGAAGATACATAAATATTCACTTGAATTTAGATGGTTAGTTTTTTAAACATTTATGCATGTTTTGCATTGGATTTAACACTGACTCTGTTGTCCAATTATTACACTCCAGCTCTGAACTCACATTAAAAATATAGCAAACGTGGAATGAAAGAAAAAGTAAAGTCTTTAATCATAGCTTATAGTTCAAACAGTGGATAACTTCTTAACTCCATAATATGAGAAATACTGGGTTTTCTTCAAAATTATTCACAAAAAAACCCCTCCAGTAAACAGGATCAGATGTTTTGCAAACAGTTAACAATTCTGACATAATTAACCAAGATGTTGCCACACTTTGAGATGTATTTTCCTAGTACAGTGCCCTGCAGAGCGTGTGTACGACAGTACAGTGCTATGCAGGGCTGTGCCGTGGCTCCTGGCAGTACCTTGTCAGTGTGATGCTGCAGCCAAAGCTAAAACTGCCTGGTGTGTTTTTGCTGTTGATGTAATTTCCTCAGAGCTATGCAGGGAACCTCCTTTCTGTGTTCAAGGGAATATTGCAGGCATGCCCTGGGGCAGAGAGTGATGCCTTTCCCCAGGATTTCAGGGAGTCTAACAGTACAGCAGTGCTCCTGGTGGATTTTCAAAAGAGCTGAATTTATTTATGTAAACAATAAGGTTTTTCCACAAACACTCACCTTTAAATGTGACTTAAGTGGAACAAAAGCCTCTACCCCACATAGCAGCAATAGGGTAGAGACGGCTCGTGCACTGTGGGAGCTTTCTGCAGGAATTGAGTTATAATTACAATGAAGGAAACAACTATGGGATAAATACATGATCTAGGTTATTGCCACAGCATCATATATGACTACAAATATAAGATTTCTTAAAGGCACCGGCTTTTAAGTCCTTGTGATACCAGTACACAAGATAAAGCACTTTGAGATAGTCTGAGGTAAATGGATAAAAAAAAGTAGAAGCTCCATGTGGAAGGTGCTTTAGGGTCTTTAGTGACTGAGGAGAAAGAGACCCTGGCCTCCAGGCCATGCACATTTCTGTGGTCACTCAAGGCAGACAGTGGTAATGATGGAACTGCCCAAGCAGGGAAATGTGATTTTTAAATGTGAACCTGAGAGAAATATGTAATACGTGTTTATAATGACATTCAACAGGCAAAGAGTTTAAAAAGCCAAATAAGTCAACTTCTGGAAGAAGGTGGTAACAGAAATTCTTAGACGAGAGGAAATTACATTTTTAGATTTGTCTACCAAACCTCTTGACTTCTACCTTTGTGTGCAAGCCATAACAAAGATTTTTATTCTTTATGTCTTCACACTTCTGCTTGTTCTTAGTGGCCTACAGATTAACAAAACCACCTGCATGCAAAGCTTAATATTCTATTGAGTATCTGCAGTAAAATTTCTCTCCCTAAAAGTCTCTTTTCAGGACCATCAGATTTGAGTCTTTGCCACAGAGCTTCAGATAGGGTGTGTTATTGCCAAAGACAATTCCAAAAATAAAATTAGACATATGGTACTTGGTAATAATGAATGAGCATCCAGAATTTCAATTTGGTTTTGATAAGCGATCAGGAATCTGGGTGTTTGTCTAAAATAGAATTAAGCAGACGAAGAACGAGCTGGAAATTTTCCCAAGATGAACTGTATCAGAGACTTTTAATCTTTTCTGGGCTTGCTAGAAAGAGTCATCTTTTATTCTGCAGTTTAAATAATTATCAGATAGCTTGTGTTTTGGTTTTTACTTCCTTCTATTGAACTTTGAACAAGTTACTTCTTTATTCTCTGTGCTTCATCTATTTTTAAATAGGTAATATGTCCTTGGCTTCGTGGGGTCATTGTTAAAGACAAATCTCCTAAAATTTTTGAGCAGTAAAGTACTACAGATATGTAGAAAAACTGGACATTTATCTCAGATTTGATCTGAATTCCTATGAGAATGTTAGTTTTAGTTTTACCCTTGGGTTTAAAATGTTGACTTTTCAAAGAATTTGATGTTGTGTAGTGAAGGGAAAGAAATTAAAAGAAAATAAATGTACCAGCTTCTGTTTAAGCTAATGAAATCCTATGGTTTATTCATGACCAGCTCTTATTTAATCTAAATTAGCTCTTTTATCCCAAATATTTAGTGAATAGAAATCTATTAATTTTAAAATCTGGGTTTTTACCTTCTTATACCATACCCTGTACTTCAGATTGTTGTTTACCTCAGCATCAACATGTTTACCGAAACAGAATTTAGTATTGGATCACAGATTGTCCGTTTATGATAATAAAAATTATACAATATGTTACATTTGCATGTATGCGGACATATATACACATATTGGGAGTGCAAGTAAAGGGAGAAAGAAAATATTAGGTTGACATCATTTTAGTCTTTTTCATCCTGTATGACAGGAATTGTTAATAAATAATCAAACCAAAACACGTTGAAACAGTTTTACGTACAGTACACACATCAGAGAAACAAACTAGGTTGAAAACAAAATAAAAATGATCAACAAACTTGAAGTTAGCAGCTTGTCCACTGCATACAGCAAAATATAGACTACAACTGATATTCACTGTAGAGGTTTGTTGTGGTATTTCAGATATCAAATATCTTCTTTTTTTTTTAATTGAGTTATAGCAGGTTTTTAGTTTTGCCATGTCAGTGGTGCACAATCCCTAGTCCTCATATCAGGATGAGATTCTGCTCACTTTGAAGGTCACAAGACGATGTGAATAGTCATAAATGTTATATGTCATAAATGAACTAGTTACTGCCTATTTCTCTTCCTCGTTACATTTTGGTTCTCATTCATGCAAGCTAGTGATGGTATTTAATAGGAATAAATTAATTTAGTATTTATCAATCAATCTTATTACATAATAGTCCATGGGCTAATTTTGAAAGTAATAATTAATTTTTCTTGTTGTATAAATTTACCTGTTTAGTGTAAAGTTTCTTGTGGCTCTTAGGCATTCAAAAAACTGAATACCAGACACTTTTTCAACCTCTTTCATATTTAAAAATGTATTTTAATTTATTTGGTTAATGAGATTCCCTCACAAAACACTCAATTCCTTAAAGTTAGGTGAAATTAAGTCATCTTTTTGAAACGCAGTTAAGTTCATTTTCACTGGTTTTCCTTGTTCTGTGCTAATTTGTGATACAGAACAACTCCAAATTCTTTGGGAAAAATGAAATCGGCACTCAGAACAGTAGTGCAACTATGGGTTTGGGCTGGCATAAAATAAAGCAGTACACAAATAGTGCCTAGCATATATTTCTGCTACAGGTAGTGTTTATGTGCCCCCTAGATGATTCTTTTGCCCTCATCTGACATCAGGTGTTCTCAGTAGTGTTCTTCTAACCCTTCCTGGGAAACAAGACTGGGGACTTGAATGCACTGTATTAATCCTTGGTCTTCTCTAAAATAGGGTTATACTTACCTTCTGGAAAATGAGCTTCTGTTTCTCTGAATAAGTCCGTCTTATGCCTTGGTAGAGGAAGGAATATATCATGGTTGATAACGCCACCTTTTCTTTATACTTCATTTCTGATCCTAAACTAGTAGAATTGAATAAAATCTATCACATCATAGCAATAATAAGGGGGTGTAAATTTGCTCAGAATCAGGACCCTCTTTTTCCAGGAGTTGATCACTGAATCAAAGTACCATTTTTTTCCTCTGCAGCATCTGGCTCCCTGATTAAGTTCCTGGGTATTAGGGTAAAAATCTTAGATGCTGAGTCCCCCACATCTGTTGGCAGGTCATTGAGACACGAAAGGAAGAGTTCTATCCAACCACATTTAAGACCAGAAAGCCAGTAGAGAGGGTTCTTGACTTGGGCAATAAAACTGGTGTGAGAAGGTTCAAAATCATAACACATATTCTGCATTAGATCAGCATCTTGAAAAACCTGCTGAAGGCTCAGAATGCTAAGAATTAAAAAAAAAAAATAAAAAGAAGCTTTTACAGTAGTAAGTACTAATATGTGCATGAGTAGAACTGCTAAACAGGAATGTAAGGGTTATCTTTCTGGAATAACAAGTGCAGAATTAACACAGCAGGAGAGCATAGCTCCTTGCTCTGGAAGTGCCCTGGCAGAATCTTAGGGCTGGTGGATGAACGGTTATATAGATTATTTCCTGGGTGAATTTTAGAACTGTGAAGTAATAAGTCCTGCACACATATACCAGAGGGTTATTAAAGAGAAAGGAGTCCGAAGTTAAATAGAGCCTTGATGGGAGTCCTATTATGCAGTCTTTTTCTGATATATGCTGTCTTGTCCATCTTCCAATCTACTTGAACTAACTTATAAACTGCAATTTTAATTTCGAAGAGTATTAAATAAAATTAGTCTCTCTTGCTCGTATCAAGCTCTTATTTTAATAATTTTAATACTGTTCTTTAGCGAACTATCTAAATAATGTCATCAGGAACTCCCACAGTGTCATCTGAAACAGTTTAGAAGATAACAGAAGGGGTTTTTTCTGTTTATTATTGGTCATGTCAAATTGTAAACACTGACAAAAAAAAGTCAAGGCTTCTCCAGGCAGGTCAAACACATCCCGTTAAGCACTGCTTTTCTTTCTTTCTCTCTTTTTTTATTTTTTTTTTTCTTGTTGTTTTTTCTCTCAGTGTTAGTGAAAACATGCTCTGGAAAGATTCCAAAATGTTTCAAGACTAATGCTTTTGGGTTGCAAGAGATGAGTGAAATATATGATATCTTCAGTGCTGACACTTCCAAATGCTTCTCTCTAAATAAATTGCATTGAAATTGGCCTCTATAAATCCTTCTTTACATTAGTTGTTCTGGAAGAATCTGTAAGTTTATGCAAGTCTCTCTCTCTCCTTTGAAAAAGCCTGTTTTGTATATATGGTCTATGTGTCAGTGTGTTTGAAAGAATAATTATTGCATTTAGTACTTGACAGTCTGAAAATAAGTGATGAAGTAAAACCTCATGAAATATTTTTGCTGCATTTTTATACTATATTTTTTGCTTGAAATGCCTAGTTTTATTGTCTGAGCTGGATTTGTAATTTCCTCTTGAGAAGTATGCAAAGGGTTGATGTATGATTTTTTATTTTTTTTTTAACTGATTTTCTTATGCATACAGCCTTTGGGAATGAAGAAAGACTTTTTTTTTCTTTTTTTTTTTACACAATTTTGTGTAACTGTGCTTTTATTCGATCTCTTTAACAGGCCAGCTAACCTAGTATCAATAAAGCTCCAAATAGCTGTAAGAGAAGCTGGCTTTTTAAGACACCCGTGTTAAGATAAAATGCCAAGGGATTTATTGGCATAGTTCAGGCAGATGTTTTTTAGAATGGCAATCATAAGAAATTCCTGCAAAGTGATAAGCAATTATTAAGTTGGACAGTGACCAGTGAATGTGACATACGCTATGTAAAGGCAAATTAATTAGAAATGAATTCACATCTCATTTCTCAGCAATGGGCCAATGCTATTAGCTTATATAACCACATACACTAAAACTCGGTGCTCTTTTAAGTACTGATCTGCTGTTTGAAAATGGAATTAAATGCATCCGACCGGAATGCAGGAGTCCAAGTTAGGAGAAATCTGCATGTCACTGCAGTCAGTGGGTGCTTCATAATACGACCAAAACTTTGCTCTCATTTTAAGGATGTCCTGGCCAGCTGAGCTTCCACTGGAAAGCAGACCATGCATGAAAACAGAGAATACAAAAGGTCTGTTATAGAAGTGAAATTCGTACAGGAGAATAATCTTGGATCAATTATATCCACTAAACTGGTGTTTTGCTCATTAAAACAGAGCCGCAATCTCTTGGAGAATGGGCCAGATATTTCAGCCTGGGATACTCACAGGACCTAACAACATACAAGTCCCACATCTGCCCTCTGAGAAGTGGCAGCATAATGCATTCAGTAC
The DNA here is from genome assembly GCA_013396775.1 of Cephalopterus ornatus. NCBI lineage: Eukaryota > Metazoa > Chordata > Aves > Passeriformes > Cotingidae > Cephalopterus > Cephalopterus ornatus. The sequence goes on from VZRE01016031.1 coordinate 46,097, forward strand.
ACATTCTCACTGATGGAGGTTTTTAACTTTCAGTGTTCTCCCAGAGAACAGGAAGATTCTGCAGAGTCCTGTGGTTGTGGCATATTGCTGCTCATTTTATTTAAGAGTAGGGAAAGAATTTTAGCCTATGTCTCATTTGTCAGAGATAACAGGATTCATGTTTTTTTAAGCATAAGATTCAGTTCACTTTGTAAGATTAGCATGGCTTTTTCACTCAGAAGTTTGTTTTCAATTATAGTAGCTTATGGCATTGGTCATCTCATTGTCTCTGCTGTTAATTTCTTTTGGCATAGTATAATTCCAGTGCAGGCAAACTTTGTGGGTTGCACCTGTGCCTGGTGTGTAGAGGATACACCAACATTTCTGATACTTGATTATTTTAAAAACAAACAAACAAACAACCCTGGAGTGGAAATGGTAAATTGACAAGTTTTGATGGGAGACAGGGAAATTGGAAAGCCAAGATGCAGGCTCCTGGGATGTGAGTGTAGTTCAAGCAGCGGAGGTGTTATTCAAGCTACAGTATTTTGTTTACACTTCTATTGCACTCCATCAGTTAAAGGCTTAGCCTTAAGGTTTGTTATCAGTAGCCATTAAGGTAAGATTCCAGGGCTGTACAAACATGCTATTGTTGAAATTACAGACACAGCCAATAGATGATTTGAACGATATCTTCCAAACTAACAGAGACAGTTGCACTTTCAGTTTCTGTATGGAAGCAGATCTCCAATATCAGACCTTGGCTAACAAACTTTATCACTGTCTTCTTTCAAGATTAGACTGATCAAATATTTCCTTGGGAAGGTGTTTGTGGAGGAGAACAGCAGCTGTCTGTATGGTGAGCTAATGAGCAGCACTGCAGCACAGCTCACTGTGTAGATCTGCTGGCTATTTGCCATCAGAAAATCAGGAAAGGATATGCCCATTGGACTTGCTGTGGGAAAAAACAAGCCAGGGGAATAAAGGAAAAGATTAGTGCGAGAAATGGTTTATTAAAGCTCATTTTAAACCTAATTTGTTCCAGTTCATCCACTGAGATCCACGTAGAGGTGACAGATTTTTGTTGTTGTATTGGAAATACCATACTTTAGAAGTCATTCTGTGACTATAGGAAGTGTAATCACTGGGTAGATAGCTAAGAATTTCCTGAGATACATTTCAACACTCATGACTGTCATTAGCAGTGTTTTCCTTTACTTAGTTTTGTGAATCACTATTTTAGCAAACATCAAATGGCTGCTGTTCAGGATTGTAAATAAACACCCCATCTTTTAAGCAAATAGAGAATGGACTATGAGAAACTTGTTAAAAAAATATGTAACAGGTTAACTGAGACATTTTGCTACTAATTTATTCTGTTGTTAGCAGAAGTGTCTCATTTGTTGAGATGGTAAAAATCTCAAAAACACACATCACTCCCTTCTATGTCCCAAAAATTCCCTTCTTTCTAAAACCCTATTTCAATTACTCAAAGAGAGCAACGAAGAGCAGTGAACACAGGGGATTAGTCACTGGTCTGTGTGAATGCATTGTGGAGTTTTATTCAGACTCCTACATAATACTCCTGCATTATGGAATTTGCAAAGGCCTCTGAGATTTATATCAGCAGAAAAATAATTCAGAAAAATGTTAATGTAAAGGTTAAAGCAAGGGAGAAAATCAAAATGTCACACTTCAAAGAGAGCCATTGATTTGGGCAAGTGTGAATATAAGACCCTGCTGATAGAAGTATTGGTGTGGGGGTTTCTCTTCGGTGGTGTTTTTCGGTGTTTGGCTGCTCTGATGTCACATCAATGAATTGTGTAGTTGCTGCTGAAATCTGCATTGCTTCTTTTCAGTGTGGCCAACTACAGAAGTAATGCAGAATTATCAGCTAGAGAGTTGAACTATCTGTAAGTAGTAGTAGCAGAACTTGCAAAGTGTAGCATTTATAAACTCTCAGCAACTTTTTATTTTGCAAAACATTTACTAGCTCATTATTTGCAAATCTCCTTATGCTTGCAGAAGTGATAAAAGAACAAGTGCCAGTACATTTAATGTTTGCAAGAATCTGATATTCCTGTTTCATATTCAGGTTTCTAAAATCCCTCAGCCATGTACTTTAAAATTTAGGAAATAATATTACTCAGATAAATTTATGGAAAGCAGATATGGAACTTTTTGTCTGTGAAAAACATCACACTATCAAATTGAGGTAAATTACTAATATGTAAGTACTATTTGCTGATACTTCCCTAACTAATAGTTGCTAACTTTATTAGGTATAAGATACCATTAGTTATCCAGATCCTCCTTCATACATAATGAAACTTTGGCACATGGGAATTCTGTCCAGAAACAGCTTTTTACCAAGTTCCGGTTATGTGACACTTGTCAAGATTGTACTTTGTCACATAGAAAAGGTTGAATTCGAGCATATTGCCAAAGGATATGACCTTGTCACCTGGAACTGTTCTGTGTCAAAGGAAAGGTTCCAGCCCTCCAGGGAGAGAAAGCCAAGCTGGCTGTGTCACGGAAGACAACGTGGTGGTGCTTTGCTTAAGCAAGTAGTAACTGTTGTATATGGGAGAAATCATCCACCAGACATATGATGTTGTGGGAAAAGGGAAAACTGATTAGGAGTAGAAAAGAAAAATCAAATTACAACAATAAAGCCACTGACTCTATAGCTGAGCAATGCAAGGTTTTTCTAAAAAAGAAAAATATATAATTACATATAATATGAAACACAATATGCTCCAGTATAGACAATACAGAAACCATAAGTTGATAAAAAGTACAGGCAGAATCTCAAAGATAAATATAATGACAATTATCTAAAAGGCTGAGGCTGGCAAGATTATTCTACTTTTTCTTAAAAATGCCATTTTTCCTTATCCAATGTCATACTAATTTCACTTCCATTTCTCATTTTCCAAATGCTCCCTCTTTCTACGTTCTGTATGCTGCTGAGAAGGATCTGCTGCTCCCTGCGTTATGTATAGCTGGGAAGAAATATGTTGACCAGGCAATTACTGGGTGGATTTAGTTAGTGTGGTAATTCAGTTAATTACCAGGGGGATTTAGTTACTATATGAGCTTGCTCGTTGTCACTAGCATTCCCAGTCCCCTCCAAAATAGAGGAAAGATATCTGCCCTGATTTATGGCTTCTGTTTCTCGCATTAAAGGGATGCTAAAGCTGCAAGAGAGGGGTTCCCGTTGTCCTGCGAACTTACCAAGCCATTTCCTTCTTATGAGCCACACTCCCTTTAGTTGCAAAGTAGATGTTTGTCTATCTGTAGTGTTCCCACACTTCTACACTTCCAAATTCTTGTCCTGTAGCTTTTTTCTAACAGCTTGAGGATGAACATCATAGGAAGGTAATCAGATGCTGTTGTTAAGAGTTGTGACTTTCTGCTGTGAAAACCTTGTTTCTCTTCTTGAGAGGAGGGAAAAGTAAAAATTAGGGGATATATTAATTCATGCAGCTTTAAAGACAGGTTTAAAATGAATTCAGCTGCACTTCTACTTCCTTTTGGCCAACAACCATACAACAGTGAGCTACTGTTTTTCCCAAAGTCCTGCTTCCCTCGTGTTTCCCTCACCGCAGGGCAGTGTCTTGCCCTGTCCTCGATGCCCTTTCCCAGGGGTGGCACTGGTCCCCTGAGGGCTGGGCTGTGTCCCACTGTTGGGCTGTGCAGGAACCATCCGGAACCATCTGTGTCCAGCTCAGGGCAGCCCCACAGCCCCGCTGTCACCTCCTTGCCACCCGTACCCAGTATGGGTGTTATTTGACAAGATTAATAACTTTGGCATTTCAGAAATATTTGGGGTGCCTTGGCACGTAGCTTAACCTCGCAGGGCCAGGCGTGGTGTAGGTGAACATCAGCACCTGAGGCTCAGAACACCTCCTGATCCCCGCAGACTTTGTCCCAGGCCTGTGTGCTCACTGCCTCAGGATTTCTCAGAGTGCAGTCTCTCCTACCTTTTCTTGGAAATCAAGTTAAAGATGACTAAGTAGAATGTTTGGTATATTGGTATGTAGTGAAACTCAGTGTGTCTTATGTGTGCTTTATCTGGGAATTCAGAGCAGCACTGGAAATGCCACAGTGAGGGCTGTGCAGCAGCAGAGAGCAGCAGGCAGCCTTTAGACACGTCTTTCTAACCACAGGGTGCCACCATCGCTCCAGCCCATGGAAATTGTGACAGCAACAGAAAACGTGTCACCTGGAGATTTGTGTGAACACGAACTACTTCAATCTAGTTTTCAAGTGTGATGTTTATGCATTGATGTGTTATAATCACGCAATAATATTTTTCTACCTTTGAGAAGATCTAAAAGATGTGTAATCTATTCAAATTAGGGAAAGGAGTCCCCAGAGAATTTAGCAATTCTCAGAAAGCAATCTTCATACTTTCCAGCATCATATTGGCCTGAGTTGCTGCCTCACTGCGCCCATGTCAACCACAGGAGCCACCAGATTGTTCATGCAAATAAAGAAGTGATGAGATGCATATGTTCTGTTATGTGACTGTGGTGAAGGAAAAGCTGTATGTCTGCATCTAATAACATTTTCCATAGGCAATAACAGCTGCTGGAGTTAGTTTGGATGTTGTGTGGCAGCTCATCAACATTTTGAGTTGCAAAACCAGAAGATTAAATATTGCTTTAGGAAAACCAGATTTTTACTTTAGCCAGTGGCATTCTGAAGCAGTAACTGTTATTTTCAGGTATTTTCAGTGAGAGTTGAGCAGCTAGATGCTTTTTTTTTTCTTTTTTATTTTTTCAGTTTAGTAATATTAGTTATGGATGTCCACTGAAGCTAATGGATCTTTGAGAGATTAGCCTAAGGACAAAAATTTATTCCTCATATTATGAAATCCAATTAAAATTTGGAAAGTGCATGAAAATACTGTTGATAGCTATAAAGCTGAAAAAGTAATGGAGTGGAGGAAGTTTTTCTGGATTTCAAGGACTGCTTAAACGTTTTTCACTTCAAATTAATTGGATTGCGTGCTAAAACAGCATAGGGAGCCAAAGTTAGAAGCCAGGACAATGGCAATGAAGTTCTATTCTCACTGGAGTAGAGAGGCATTTTATAACTTTATTTTGGCCCTTCAGGCCTTTTATATCCTGGTCTGTCCTAATTCATAAATAATTTGCTTATAAAGATATCCAGGAATTCATTCCATAAACAGCAAAACTGATAGTTTTATTTCAGGGTAACACATCTGAGCGTTAGACAAGAAAGTTCAGGTGGGTTGGATGTTCAGGCAGTGAAGGTAGTGACAACGGCCTGAGGTCTGTTGCCTCAGGTTTTGTTACAAGGTCTGTTTTATTTTCAGTCTAATCCCTGACATTTACTTTGGGGGGTAATTTCATAAGAAATATTCTATCTGCTTTAAATAGCTGGTTAATTTAAGTTCCCGAGAAGTTGTGTTTCTGTTTGTGTTTGAAGGCCATGCAAAAGAAGAAGCAACACTGATTAGATCCAAAAGGAAATGAATACACTATTTTTAATAGGTTGTAACTTAATGAATGAAATCTTAATGGCAAAGAGGCTTTCTAATCATTGTACAGCATCACAGCAATTTCAGGTCTGGGCTTCTATGATCTGTTTAGCTTGTGGGAGTTTCTAAGATGAAAGTATTTCGAGGTGTGAGACTGGCAAAATTGACTGATGAAGCACAAAGGTGTGACAGACTGCTGATAAATTACTGCTGGAGAGAAAGCCTAGGTGACTGTTAAGCCAAAAATACTCTACTGCTCTGACCAACCAAATAGTCCCAAATAGCCTTTAAATATGCAGTTCATTTAGGTAGCATCCAGCCCTTTACATCCTTAATGTTACTACTGTCCTTCAAGAAGAATTATTAGTTTATTTTACTAGAACCAAATTAGTTCCTCTGTTAGAAACAGGAACTACCTTGCAGGCAACCTAAAAAATGAAGTTTCATAGCATTCATTTACCTCACACTCAAGAAAGACAGTAAGTACGGTTGTCAACTTTTTTTTTTTTTTTCTATCTTGAAAAAGAAATTCAAAATGACTTTTTTGCCACATTTAAGACTATCTAACTTGTGGTCTAGTATATACTGGGTCAAATTATGTACAGAAAAAATGTATTCAGAAATTTTTGCATTCTCTGCCTTGATTTCTGTCCTGAAATTAATGAGGTCTCAAGTAATATAATACACTGTGTGAGTCTGAAGGAGGAAATCTTCAGCTCTCCAGTTTCATCCTACAGATGGAGAGAGGGTTCTGTGTGTCTGGAAGAGAGGATCTGTTGGAGCATTTTGCATTGAATGTGAGTCTGTTTTTGGAATCCTTGCTTTTCTATCTACCCCACAAGCCTAACACCAAGATCAGAAGAAAAATTAGACAAAATAAAAAAAAAGCCACCACCTACCAAACCCAGAACCAAAAATGAAGAAAACATCATCCCAGTTTTCTAGTTAATGTGTTTTTCTTTCAGGTTTGCTTCAAAATTTAGGCTGTTTCAGACAAAATAGTGTGTCCATGGTAGACTGTTGAGGATCACCCTGCTGACACCTATATCTCTGATATCCCAGAGGCAGGTCTGGGATTGTGCAAGTCTTTAGACGCTTGAAGGTTTTTAAAATCCAGGTCTTTTGTTTGCAAGATTAGTAGATATGTTTTATAGCCACTTGAAACCTATACAGGCTTCATAAAAACCTACATTTTTAAATATTTGATTGTGAAAATCACGTAGTGTTGTGGGCTCACGAGCTCTGTTTTCCCAGGCCACAGTTATGTTTGCATAAAAGTGTATGGAAGTTACAGATAATCTGAGAATGAGTCTGGAAAAATGACACACCAACAATTTAATCAGTTTTCTACATGCTGCAGCTGATTTTGTTACCAATTTCACTTGAGAAATGCATTATTTTCCTAATTTGTACTAAGCTTCTTAATGTCTGAACCAGATCTTAGACTCTCAGAGAGAACCTGTGTTTGAGCTAAGTCTCCACAGCAGAAATTCAGCCCAGAGGAGTTTTTCATGGCCAAATTATGAACTGCTGGAAAATAAATTTCATTTTGAAAATGTGGATTCAGCCTTTAGTGGCAGAGTACTTTGCTTTTCCTGCTAATAACGTAGTGACCTATATGTGCAAAGTTTCTTAAAGTATTTCTTGAGGCAAGTTTTTTCTGCTCTGGGTAGGATGGGATTTATTATTTTATATAACTTACTTGGCTCCAGTAAACTGTTGGATTAAAGATTTCTTGAACAGTAGCAGATGCTCAGAAGTAGAGTTGATAAAACCAGAGAGTTCTAGAAGTTGATGTAGTTTAGTCTTGGGCACACTTAATTTTATGTAAGTATAAGTTTAAGACATCCTTTATGTATTTTTTTCAGAATGGCTCTAGAGAAAGTGACATTTTGCTTTCTTTATGAAAAAAGTAATCTCCAAATCTACGAGAAAGTCAAGTTTTTTTGAGACTTTCATGGAGAGTGAAAATCAGCCTGTGATGAGATACATCCTATGGAAACAGGTCAGGCCTGAGGCCTGAACAACTGTCTTCACTCAGGCTATTTTATGAAAAGAAAAGTTAAATTAGTCACTGTCTTGCTGAAGTTGATAAGGACCACAGGAAGCTGTACAAAATCCATACCACCATGCACTCAGTTATGTATTATAAAGCACCTTTTTTATGCAGTTTATTGAAATGAATGAGAATCTTAAAGGAATCAACCTATTAAATTTAAAATAAATATGTTTTGATCTGATCCCTGTAAGACAAATATTGAAGAAAAGGACGCATGCTGTAAATAGAGAATGATATTGTGTAATGAGTCCTTGCAGCCAGAGGTTTTGGCCTGTTAAGTTAGTTATTTCATCCAGAAAAAAATGATAAATCATGTCAAGATGGAGAAGTACTTTCATTGCTTAAAAATGAAAAGAAAATCTGATTTTAAAATGTCAGGTTTAGGATTTATGAGTAGGATTCCCATAATCAGTCATTCAGAATGAATTGTATTATTTAAGATATATTTGCAGGCAGGCAAGCTGAAAATATTTTTGTGTACAATGCCAAGTCAGTTTACACTATCTCTCACATCTAAATTGCTTTTCCACCCTACGCAGACAGAAACGCACACAAACACACACACAGTTTGTTAGTGCTGGGTTCCCTTATGAATTAGTTATAAACCATGACAACAGTGCAAAACACCAGAAGAGGAGGGAATTTGAGGTTTTTTCCTGTGGTGGTTGCACACCACTGAGGGTGATGGAAACAATAAAACCTGCCGTGGAGTTGCCCTAGATGATCTTCAGCAGTAATAACACTTTGGGGGTGACCAGCTATTGGGATTAGGCCCTAAAAAATTGGCCTATGCTGAGTCTCATCCTTCAATTATTTAGGAATATGACAATTTTGACAGCCTTCCACGAGAGGGCAGGAAGGGAAAGAGCTGGGCAAAACAACTAGGCAGATGTATTTGTTATATGCCAAGGTAACTTTTGATGCTTAAGGAAGGGATTTTCCTTGGTTTTGTCTTTGGCATATAGCAGTCCATGGCCCACAGTACTAAAGAATAACAACTGAAATGCATTTTGGGGAAGCAAATATGTAAATAACAACTGTGGTAACTGTAATAACTGTAAATAACATACTTGATCCTTTATTGGGTAATAGTGTGTCGAGTTACTGGAGTGTCTATAACTTTATCATCTTTCAGAGCATTCTTATATTAATTTTTCCTTATCCTTTTATTATTTCTTTTGACTTTTTGACATGGGATTTTTCCCGAAGACCATACCCACCTCTCTGCAGTCAGAGATCCAAAACACCAAGTTTTATATTCTTTGAGAGTATAGGAATGACTCTGAGCCAAGTCAGTGCAAGAAATGGTATGACAGCACCATCTGTCTTCATAAAAAATCTGTTTCAAAAACTTCTTTCCGGTTTGCATATCTCATTGTAACTGATAATACAGAGATTTAGAGATTAACATAATGCTATAAACATCCTGTGTGTTAAGTGATTCTTGTAATGGCACAGGGCTGGAGGTGATCTGAAGCAGAAGGGTTATGATGAGTTTATGGTTTCAGAGAAGCATGTGTGGGGACACTTAAATTGCTGGCTTGTGTAAATGGACAGTAAATACAAGTTCCGGATTTTGAGGAAGATAAGACCAGAAACAGGGGCGTGTGACTTGGATCCTGATATAAGACAAAATATAAAGGACAAGAAGGGAGGAGGAGGACAAAGACTAGATTTGGGAACACAATTTTCATGTTCTGGTTTTGAATTTAAGGGCACTTCTATTCAAAGGACTTTACTCTCTTCATGTGAAGGAAATCTCTAATATTCTGATAATGTGGGCTCTGGCCTGTTTTCTCATGTTACAGCTGTAGTTCTTCTGTTGTTTATTTGATCACCCTCATTCCCGAGGCTGTACTTGATCCCTCCTCTCTTTCATCACTGGGTTATAATTTTACCTTGTGAAGGTTGAATTTGGCTTCTAGAAAATCTTCTAGATTTTTCTGAGCTCAAGGAGACTAAGAACATTATCATTGTTGCACTGTCTCTTAAGTCTTGCCAAAAAAAAAAGGCTTTGAGTTCATATTGCCTCCTTCTGTGAGAGGGATACATTGGGTTAAAGTTGTTAAGAACAAAACAGAACAGCTGAAATGCTCGTGCTTCTACCTCTGCTATGCTGTAGGATATCACAAACAGTGCGGAGTTGGGAAGACTAGGTCAGATGATTAAAAAATAGTGTTACTTATTTACACAAGCAGTAATCTTGCTTTCAGACAGACACACAGAAGTTAATCTGAAAGCTGGTGAAGCGATTCTTGCTGCGGGTTGGAGAACACTGTAAAACCAAAACCAAATAAAACTCAGTACATCAAGGAAAAGTAGGAGGTGGAATTTTAGGGTGTCATGCCAGACCTCAAAGTGCTATCACTGCCTCCTCTTCATGGGGAGAGAAATGGGGAAAGAATCTGTCTGTGATGAAATGACTGAACTAATGTTTTAGCAGCTGAGAACACACCTCTTCTAAGCTACAGCCGTGAGTTGAAATAGTGCCAGTTCTGAAGTGAAAAATTCCAGAGTAAAACTCACTACATTTTTAGTTCCTGACATGGGATTCAGTACACAAGCAAGGTAAGTTACATGGCAAATCAAGGAAATCAGTTTATTTCCCTCCATATCTCTCCATGCTGCTCTGTATCACCATTTCCCTCTGTATCTCTCAGTGCTCTCTCTATCACTCTGGACATACACTATTTCTACACCTGCAGTTTGTGAGAGTGGACTGTACAGCAGATGAATTGGTTTGGCACACTCAGTTGCTCCATTTCTTCCTACCGTGTCTCTGCAAACAGAAATCTCAGCTTGCTCTTCTTGCAATAAATGGGTGACTCCCTCATTTAAAAAAAAAAGTCGGGCATTGCTAAGCTTTTTGGCACAGGCGCACATCTCATGGTCAAAATTTATTATAGCCTTGCCTTCAAAAGTACGCTACTGATTAGATTAACTGAAATTTTAATTTATATACAGCTGTGGGCTCAAATGCATGGCCAGGTTGCTTGAGAGCAAGTCTGCTGAACACCTGCTGCTTAGTACACCTGCCTACTTCAAGGCTGCTTTGCACTTCTATTCTGCTACTGACTTTTAAAGTTCAAGCTTTTAACCAGTAGCTCAAACTTTCACATTCATTTTGGACTGCTATCCCTTTCAAATTTATCAGTGGGTTTTTTTATGGTTCTTATGTTACTGGACTGGTAAAAAACCTGAATGCTTCCGCTGGGAAGTAGAATTGTTCTAACATTGCAGAGTACACTATCAAATTTGGATTGTGTTTGAAGCCAACAGCCACAGTCTTGCTGCTTGCTGTCTTTGTGAAGATCAACAAGCAACAGTGTCAGCATGAGTGATGCCATCTAAGGTAAATAGTATGTGAAGCTTTAGGGCATCCCCTAGTTGTTGCCAAGGCACCTATGCTGGAAAACACAGCTGCCAAGTCAGGTGCAGTTTGTTTAGCAGTTTGGAAGCAGGAGCCCATGACAGCAGCAAGAGGTAGAAGCTCAGTTTGGGTTCATTTGTACTAAGGGGCAAAAGGGAGAATAGCAACACCTTGACAGAGCCTTCAACTGTCTGGAGGAGAGAGGCAGCAATCAAGAATGAGATGAGGAGGGGGAAGGAATTGCTGGATTTTGAAAGCCTTTTAACCTCTGACTTGAGAGAAGAATGTGTGTCAAATCTAATGAAACAAGGAGACAGCTCTGGAAGGGCCTAATGGTGACACTTTTATAAGACAGCAGACAAAGAAGCTGTCTTTGTTGAATGGAAGCTGACAGTAATTTTTCTTTTCACAAAAATGGCAACTTGCTGTAGAAGAAAATAGAAATGGTAATGTGTAGTTACATGTACAACAAATCCCGCTGACTCCTACACCAGAACACTGGAAAATGGTATTGCTGGTGGCTTTCCATCATTTAATAAGTCTATCCACACTCCTTACATTTCCTTTTAAATTTGGTTTCCCAGTTTAGTGGTCCCTTTTACAGCAGTACTTCCCTATCATAAGCCAGCAGGGGGGAGAAGCCACTGTTACAGAATATACTGCCTGTTTTAAAGCAACTATACATTTTCTGTAAACAGCAATGTGAGTAGGTGCTTCCACTTATAAATGACTGGACATTTTACCTATCCTTCATAAACTGAGCTTGATTTCCTTCTTCTGTTTACAAGCAAATTTGAAACTAAGTCTTCCAGTAATTGTTTTTTCTGCTCAGTTGGTGTTGTATAGGTGTTTGTTTTTTACTGGGCTGCCAAAACATGGTTGATAGTGAACAAAAATTTGCCTATGATTCAATCTGTTGACATCAATATCCACATTGAAGTGTGAGAGTTGTTTCTCATATAGTTAGTCTGTTTTATATTCTCCAAATTACTATACAAACAGCGTATTAGATTCTTACAAATTTTGCAAAATTACTAGCTTTTAAAGGCTTAGTGCCTAACAAGTGACATTTTCTGTGACTTGGAGAAGGTAGATTAAATGTAATGTCACAAATATGGAGAATATTGGGTCAGCAGATTCTTGTGTATTTTAGTGGCACAATGGGTAATATGTTTAGAAAAAATGCTTTCATCTGGAACTGGTTGAAAAATTCTCAAAACAAAATTAATCTTCAGAAAATAATATTTTGTAAAACCTGAAACATTTCAGTCCAAACATTTCTCAGTGACCTACTGTCCATGAATCCAAGGCAAGGTCTTAAGGGACACTGCATTTGTAGTTTATTGATTTGTCTAGAAATTCTCTGCAAACAACAGAAACATCAGCTTCTCTGAATAGGATCAAGTTCTGAATAGCTTTGTGTTTACCCCAGATTTATTTTTATTAATAAGCTGCACAATATCAAAGAATAGTAAGAAAATTCCCTATGAAGTTAAATCTTTCAAGGATCAGTTGCTTTTACCTTTTCTGTTCCATGAACATGAGCTAATACAATCCCATGCAGAAATTAAGGGGGTGTGAATAATTTTAATTCTGGCTTCCAATTCTTTAAAGCCTTTTCTAGATTAAGAAAAAGTGAGATGAAAAAGTGAGTAAAGGATATGGTCCTTCATGATACAAACAAAGCAAGTGTAGACGTGTTTTAGCCAAATTTAGTTCAAGAAGGATGTTAAAAGAACCTAAGATGGCACTTGGGCTCTTAGACGATAGAGTCCCACTCTCTGGGGATTATCTCATTTAACAGAAATAATAACATTTATAACACAAGTGGTATTTGATCTAAAGAATATGCTGAGACTGTCCAGCCTTCCAGGGAGGCTTTACACAGAATTGGAAAAATGTCTCCAACAGCTGTATCAGAACAATGCAACTGTCTTAAAGTTTGAGGCCTTGGTATTCTCTGTACTTTCTGCAGCAGATACTCTGTAGAGACACTGTAAGTTTTCTCCTCCTGAAAGTGTGTGACACAACTGGAGAAGTTGCTTTTATTAAGAAATAGGAGGAATTAATATTAAATTGGATACTGTGACTGTCTCACCGCCTTGATTACAGTTTTCTGAGTTGTATTAGAGAAAGTTTAACCAAGGCCAAGCAAGAGAAGCCAAGTGGTGTTGATACAGGAATGCAAACAAATTATGAAGATTAAGCATTCTCACAAATGATACTGGAGAGGGAACATAAGGCAATAATGTGTGAGTCACACACAAGTCTTCTGGTAATAAACTTGACTGGTTTTCCCTTGTAGGAGCAAGCTGCAAAATTAGTAGGTTTCACCAGATGCTGCTGATGTTGACTGACAGAAATATTTTCCTGCATGCATATTTGGATCTTGGGGTAAATATTTCATCGTTGCTTATTATATATTTTTATTACTGCTAGTGTCTTTGCTGGAAAATATGCTCTGATTTAGAATCATATAATCTGGTTTGGAAGGTACCACAGAGGACTGGAGTCTACCCTCATGCTCAAGCAGATCTAATAGGACCAAGTTGTGTAGGCACTTCTCTTGAAACCTCTAAGAAAGAAGATCTCACAGCCTGCTCTAGAATTTGACCACTCTTATGATTCAAGTAAATAAATGAACATTTTTTTGGGTCTAATTGCAGTTTTCTAGTTGGAATTTCCAGCTCGTGACTATTGCCCCTTGTCCTATTACTGTGCACCTCCAAGAAGACTCTGGCTCTCTTTTCCCTGTGCAATGCCATATAAGCAACCCCTTTCAGCCAGGCCCTGATAAACACAGGCACTACGAGTTGCTAAGAGAGATATCTTTGTCTTATGCATTAGCAGTTGCTCCTTGGTTGCTTGGAAATTAGGTGCTTTCATGTGTGGCTTTCATCCAGCTTTTCGCTTCCCGACTTTATCCTGGCTGCAGCTGCTTTTCTTGATCCTCAGTTTCTGTTTTGATGCCTGTTGCTGAACAGTTGCCCTGGTTCATATGATGGCTCCAGGGCTTGGGTGATGCTGCTCTTTTTGTGTGTATGGCAAGCAAATATAATATTAAAAACAAAAAAACAAACCGCCACAAACCAAAAAATTCAGAGTGAAATGGGATTCTTAAAATATTCAAAAGCCAGTCAAACCAGTAAGTACCACAATCAACGTCTGAAGAGTCCAAGCACTCTAATTTAATCTTAATCTCTAGATGCAATAGAGTTTTTGATTAACATTGCTTCTGTAACAAGGAGTTTTCCAGCTAAATACGTGGTACTCTCATAAATGTATTTATCTTAAAAAGTTTGAGATTTAGGAAAAACTTGTGCAGAGAGAGTCACCACACACTTCTGATAATTATTTATTAGGTAGAAAACAAACACATTTTTTTTTAAGTGCTGGGAAAAAGTGTTAAGATAATTGAGAGAACAAATTGTCCTCAAATCAGTGTACACCTATAATCAACTCTCAGTAGACCTTTCTCTCCAAGAGTTTAATAAGATGTGCTAAAAGAATATAGCCTTTAACTATAAGGACTGGTAAGAAGAAAGATATCAGCTATCCTGTCAGTCACCAGGTAGTATGAAATACTGCATCTTTTGATTCTCTAGAAGATAAGCTTTAACTTTTTCATCTTTTTTCATGTAAGCCGAGTGTCACTGCAGATGGCAAAATTAGCTGATGACAGGATGTAGAGGTGAAAGAGTCCTGAGTACTTACTGATAGAGGCACTATTTTACCTTCCAGTGGCACAGATCTGAGAGAGCTAGTTCTGAAATGAAATTCTCGCAAACAAAGTGAGACTTTGAACATATGGAATAATGATGAGATTTTAAATAAAATCTATACGTGTATGCATTTGCTAAGGGTGTTTTTGCATTTCGGTAATAATTTGATTTCTTATGGGCAAGACTTGGGTCATGTTAAGAGACTAACTAACCAAGAAGGCTGGCAGTGGAAATAAAGGAGTGCTATGTGTTGACACTTCAAGCTGTGGTGACTTTCTCAGTTTCTTCAGAGTTAAGAACTGTTATGGTTTTGCCTGGGTAGAGTTCCAATAACTGGATTATTTGAAAGAGAAGGAGACTGGCATCTGGACTGAAGGCCTAAGAATGTAGCCTGTAAATAAGCATCCATTCCCTGTTGCTATTTTCCTTCCACATCATTGTTTGCTACCATTTGGATCCACTAAAAGTTTTAGAAAGCTACTCTTACAAGGTTTGTTAGTGGCAAAAGTGTACCTGGAAAACCTATTTCTAACTTTTGACAGTCTGTCTTTGCGAAAGTATTCAAGCTTCAGAAAGAATTGTCCTTCAAGATAAAACAGGAACAATAAAAGCAAAGCAAGAGACCTTGCTCTTCGTGAGATAAACAAAGGAAAGAGAGCTTTTCAAGAATACCAGTAAGTTTGCTCTTACGTCTCTTTGTTCCAGTGATTTGTGCTCCTGAATCCAAAGTTCTGAAGATCTCTAACTTCCATTACATCCATCATTCGACATGTTGCTAACAGCAGAAGAAAATGAAAGTCTTGTTACGGGAAATGAGTGTCTAGCTGCTGGGGCAGATAAAAGTAAGTGTAGATTTGGCTTTTACTGGATAATATACCACCTATTTCCTTTGGGAACTGAGATCTTGTTACACATACTTAATTATTCCTTCCAGTTCTTAATTACCTTTAATTTTTTTAGCATAAATTAACTCTCTGGCCATTCTATGTTTATAAACATTTGCTGTCACTTCTAATTGTAAAGGTTAGGAAATCTCCGCAGTGGTAAGTTATGCTTTCTACTAAAAGTTATTGATCAAATGATTTGCCATGATTTCTTTGTTCAGCCAGTTCCTGATTTACAAACATAGAGAAGAAAGTTCTTGTCTGCCATAGCATCCAGTGCTGTGCCCTACCTGTTCACTTAAGCTGATGTTGTAGATGGCCAGTAGCAGTGAAAAAGACAGCTGGAATGATTTTTATTTCCCTGTGGGAACAAGGATATTTTACTTTTCTGCAGCCAGTTTGTAATAGACAAAAGAGAGTGAAAAATTAATTCTCTTTCTCTTTCCTACCATCTCAGCCATTAATATTGATGCCAATTTGGGATTAAAAAAAACTAAATTTTCTGCAATTTTATGAGCAATAGTTTAAAAAAAAAAGGCAATCATTATCACTCTTTGATGTTCCTTCATTGCCCTGCTGCTGGTTACATGGGGCAGATTTGATGTGCTGTTTACAATCTGCTATTGATTATTGCACTGACACTAACAGAGGGAAAGCTGCTATTTGGGAAAAATAAAAACGTTTTTGAGTTTAGAAAAAGAATCTCATAATCTCTGAATACTTTGTGAAGATATTTTCCTCTCACTCAAACAAGTTGTCTCAACGCAGTTCTTAATTCTGCGTCTTGAAAGACAGAAATATAGAAACATACATTTCTAGCCGACCTCTGCTGCACATTTTCTGTATTCAATACCCCAAGAAAGTTTCTTTTCAACTAGCTCATAGCAAAACTGAGCTATGAAAATAATGACAAACTTAGAAATTGGAAAGAATAAGGTTGACCATAGCAATATTTTTAGTCTTTTGGGCTGTGCAGAGTCTTCTCATTCAATCAGGCAGCATTCCAGTTAGAAACTTCACATTTTCCTATCTCAGAGGACCTCATTCTAGTACATCTTAGAAGATCCATTTTATCACCCCACTCTTATTCTCACTGCAGTTTTCTTGTCTATTACTTCTTCATTTGTCCTTTGAAAGAATATTTCACAGAAGCAAGTGATTGACAGTTGGAAAACACTCCATAAGTTTTTACTGATACTGGAGCTCAGTAAAAATATCCTTCCACACATTCACAATGTGAGTTGCACCAGGGGAGGTTTAGATTGTATATTGTGGAAAATTTCATCAGTGAAAGGGCTGTCAAACATTGGAACAGGCTGCCCAGGGCAGTGGTGGAGTCATCTCTGGAGGGATTTAAAACCCATGTGGATGTGGCTCTTGGGGACATGGTTTAGTGGTGGGGTTGGCAGTGCTGGGTTAATTGTTTAACTCAACGATCTTAAAGGTCATTTACAACATAAATGATCCTATGATTCTGTGACCATCAGACTCCAAACCAACCCTGGAAAGTACTAGGAGGAAGCACATAGAGACTTCACTTGCTGGGAAGTCGCTCTCTGGAGCTCCCCATCTGGCCTCTGTCAAAGGATGATGTTAGGAAGATGACCCTTTGACAGATTCAGTTCAGTCACCTTGTGGGTTTGTATTTTTAGGATCCAGGCAGTGCTCAAGAAATAGAAATATATTTCTAATGATTAAATGCTAATTAATTGATTGAAATATCAGAAGTGTGTTCACCATTCAAACATATTTAATTACTGCAAGTGCTTGAGTTTTGAATTTAATAATGTAATATTGGTTAGGTACTTCAAATACTCCTTTTTCATTGCTGCCTCTGGTGCCTAGAGTGGCCCAAACTACTTGCAATTCATCAGTGATGTCTGAAAAAAGGTTTTATCAGAATTCTGCCAGAAATTCCTAATTAGGTGTAATTAAAATGTTCCACAGTGACAGCTAAGTTAAAAATCCTCTTTCGTAAGCAACAGAACTAATGAAGGTTAGTTTTCTGAAGATGCCTTACATGCCTGTGAAAGCAGCTTCATGTCTTCAAATCGCCCCATTAAATTCCTGTGTTGTCCACCCTGTTGCCTTTACATTTATGCTTCCCCACAATGTTCTCCAGGACAATGTTCTCTCTGAAGGTTCTGTGATCCTCTGCTCCTTTTCATGTCCCACATGGTTCTCTGGGCAGCAGGCAGCTGCCCTTGGCCAGGGCTGTGTGTGCACTCACAGGCCAGCCAGCAAATCAAACGGAACAGCTCATCTCACGCTGCACATTCCTTCCCTTTATCCATCTGGAAATTCTCATAAAACTCAAAAAAACCCCATCCTCAAACCAAAATCCAACACCGCCCCCTCACCCCAAAAAACAGTCTCAAATCTCAAACCCACCAAAATTCTCTCTGCCTTTGAAAGCTCTTTCAAAGTTTGTGATTTGGCCAGTAAATTAAGAATGTGTGAAAGTGTGAAAGATGAACAGATGATGTGATTGTGTAAGTCTACTTTCATTAAGAAAACAGGGCTTAAAATTCTGGTAGAGCCTTGCTGGTAGCTGACATGCTGTCTGGATCTGCTCTGGCACAGTCTGCTGGGGTTTAACAGACGATGTATCTTCCATGCCTCTGGCTCAGATGCAGCCTGTCAGAATCCTTTTGGGCACAACAAGGAAAAGCACTGATTTTTTTTTTTTTTTTTTATTATTTTATTTTGAACGGTGGCACAAAAATTTCCAAAATTCTGTTTGAAACCTCTATGCTCCGGCATATAATTCCTGGAATTTTGCTTTCTGTAAATATTTGTACATTGCTCACAGAAAACAAAGAAGTGGGATACAAATGTAAGAGTGGCACAGTTTATAATTTTGAGAAAGCAATCATTAAAAAAAAGACTGTGTTGGGTTTAGGGTTCTCTAAAGTACTCTGAAGAGTTTGTCTGAAATTTCAAAAGAACAGTAACAAAATAATCATTTGAGGAGGCCAAGAACTTCTGGTAAAATTTTTTTTCTAAGTATGTCATAGTAAGAAAACTGCATATATTTGAGAGGAAGTTATATATGCATCTGATTTTTTGTTTTGAGGACTTAAGTTGGTTTAGCAGCATTTTTTTCTAGGTTTTTGTTGTTGCCTCACTTTTAAGGATTATATAGATTCAAGCTCATTAAAGTCAAGCAGTGATCTTTTTAATAAGTTGTCTTGGAATGACATCTCTGAGACTTCATTAAACGACAGGATCGTGTACCACCTTTACACTCCGTGTCTTTTAGGCCTTCTCACTGCAGATACACCTATTTTGTCTTTGTGATGTGATTAAGAGAAATGTCAATAGAATGCACCATCTTTACTCCCTGCAGTCTTATCCAAGTAAACATCCAGTTTCATACTCATATCTGAAAGTTCATAGCATCTAAAAGTAGACGAAAACAATCATTCACACTTGTTCTGTTGTTTGTAATTGAAGAGACGATTGTGACCTAATTATTATTGTACACATAGACACTGTTATCTGAGCAGTAAGTACTTCATATAGGTCATCCTTACTCACCTTATCGCACCCTACAGGAGTTGACTTAAGAAAAATAATGCTGTATCTGATGTCTATGAATCATATCTTACATAATTTGTGATATGTATAGAGCCTCTCTGCCATTTCTTCTGTTGAAAATTCCGTATCTCAGCATCTTAATTTAAGGCAGGTTGCAAAGAGAGAGCAAAAAAATCTTGCACACAGCTAAGAAAGGTTTTTATCTCCCCATAGCTTTATTTTTATTAGTTTTATTTTTACCTTTTCTCCCTATGTTTCCATATATCAGTGGCAGTGCTGAATACAAATGATAAATAATGTAGGCTCAGCCACCACTACACGTCCTGAACTGTATTCTCTGTGTGCACGCACAGGAGGCCAAGGTACTTTTTCCTAATTATCTGCTGGTGTGTTGTTCTTCCCCTGGCTATAAAGGTTAAGTCAATTTTTTCTGATTCCTGGTAGCTGCTTTTCAGGAAAAAAAAAGTACAGGTTAAATTGTATGAGAGTGGAATTTCTGTGTTAACATGTTTAAATCACAGCTCCAGTCTGAGGATAATTTGAGTGTATCATAAAGAGAAGCAGAGTTAATTTAAAGGGGGTCCATTTAACAGATCTGAAATTACCCTATTAACTTCATAAAACAAAAGATTGTTTTTTCTTTCTTTTCCACTATAACTTTTATTGCTTTCAAAAGTCTTTGTAGATGGTACCTGTGAATCACCAACAGATGATTCCCCACCAATGGATTACTTTTTCTTCCAAGAAAACTGTAATTTCAGCACATGAGGGAAAGGAAGAAATTCTCAAGTCTTACCCCAGTGCTAATACTGGCATCTTCTATGTTTTTGCACAAGGAATTTTCTTTGCTTTTCCAAGGCACAAATGAATGAAATGATTCGTTTACTGACCAGGTCATGAAATTGGGCTCAGTTGAGCAGATAATGCTAATAACTGCATTAAACCTTGCAACTGAAAGCAGAATTTAGCCTGGGGTTTGCAGAGCACTTAAAGGCATGCAGTGAACTGCATGTGTGTGCCTTCGATTATCTCTGACTTATAGAGGCTGTGAGTGGTGCAGGAACATTACAATTGCTTCTCCTGGAGAGATTTGGATAATGCTTTCCATTTAGCCAGAACTGTGGGAAGTACTGGAAAATAACTGAACAAGTGTGGGTAGCATTTGTATTTCCATATTGAACTTCTGATTGTATTGATCAGGCTCTGATACAATAACACAGTTCCTCAGGACGTGAATACATTTCCTTCTGTCTCAGTAACCCCCGCTCTCCCGAGTTTTGTGGTGTGTGGAGCAATAGATTTCTTGGATTGCAGAAGGGGAGAAAATATCACATAATAGTTGAGCCATGCAAAGGGTGTGTGAATTCAACTGCTGGCTGCAGGTGGATGCAATGAAATGCCAGGATACTTTGGGAGCAGCACATCCCCAAACAGTAAGACCACCTGCCAAAATATAAAGAAATAGTAGTGATGGTAGAAAGGTTTGGTGCCCAATACTCTTTAGAAAGCAACCATGAGTTTCTGTTCAGTTTAGAAAACACATTTCATGAGCTACAATTATGAATTGAAAAGGGAATTCCATATCAAGGTGAACCTGCATCTTTGGGATCATAAAAATTTGAACTAAATACCTATATATTTTTCAGGAATATTCTCTGAAGTTTATGTGTTGATTTTAAGTCTTAATTGAAGCAATAAACTGGACCCAGCATTTTCAAACTCAGGTTGTAGGGATATTAGAGATAAAATATAAGAAAATGTGTCTGGACATTTAGTGAAGGATCATTGCAACAAACAGGGAGGAGGGTATTTGGGACAGGACAAGGAGGAGAAGGCAGAGGGCTGTAGACATTTGAAATAAGAATGATACATTCAAAAGAGTTGATTGTTCTACCACCCCTTTGGCTAGAAATTTGGTTTAAAATTCAGTATGCTCACTTTTGATGATGCTTGCCTTTGATGCTTAAATTAGGGATGGGTGGTATACACGACTCTGCCTTTAATTTGGATGAAGATTCATGCTTTTGAAGAGAATATCCTCATTATCTCTGGTGCTTTTGTTTCAGACCAATCCAGCTGGTTTGCTCTCAGATAAAACTAAATTAGGAGATGTACTCACAGAGTTCACCTGAGGTGCCCCAATCATTAATGAGCACTTAGGCTATAAATATTCCAAAATAAAATCCCTAAAACACATATAGTCTGGATACTGCATCCTCAGCACCAACATCTTACTTTCTGCAGTGACCTGCACTAATGTTCACTGACTGGCGTTGGAGGCCTGGCAAGGAATTTGGTGTTTGTGAGTGTGCTAGTGTGTGAAAGGGTGACACGATGGAAATGGATCTCTTTTCCTCCCAATAGAGTATTTCCTTTCAGAGATTTTCAGTCCTTTTCAGACATGAAAAAGACATACATCCCCATGAAAGGAAAAAAAATGTGAGTTTTATGGAAGTATTTGAAAAATAGAGACAACTTCATTTCTTGCCTTTTGATCAGTTAGTATTTGTCTAAACTGTGCTGCATGGCTTCTGTGTATTTTTTGATTATGGAAGCTTTTATATTTTGGTGGAATGGCACTTTATTATCTCTTCCATCCAGGAATAAATGCAAAGGGTCAAGGTGCTTGAGCATTTATCTTATTTCCTGCTTATTAAACCTGTCTAAAAATGTCACCTTTTTGAAAAATTCTTGGAGCTTCTAATAGCAATGGTTATTCACCTTAGTTTCAAATGAGAGCCTTGGGGTCGTGTCTTAATAGGGTTGGAAATGAACTACAGGCAATTCTCAGAGTTCACACTTGCTAAAGAATCGAGGTAATTTTAAAGCACATATATTCTTAAACTTATTGTGTCTTTAGTAATAAAAAAGAAAGAGTTCAAGTTAAAGCTTTGTTACAAGATTTTCTTATGAGATTTGACAAGACAAGTTTACCACCTTAAGTCATAGAAATATTTCTACTAAGTGAGGGATGCATCATAAAATAAAAAAGCAAGCTGCTTCTCTTTTCTAAACCTCAAAGAAAAGTCCCAAAGTCAGAATTGACTGGGTTTTTCAGCAAGGATTCTTGTAGGATGTGAGATGTTATCCAGACTAAAGGGAACAATGTGTTTCTTGCATACTCGAGTTCACAAGGGTTATATAGCTATACATTTTTTGCCTTTGAGTGTTTTTTGTTGATGCAGTGGAAATTCTGTTTTCAAGATTAACATGGAATACGGGACATGTCAGACATGACCGTTTAGGCTTTGGGTATCTTTCCATGATGGTACCATTATTACCATTTTGCGGACTGGAAGAAGTCAGCACGTGCAGAGTGAGCTCTTTAGAGACTGACGTTGTTCTCATAATGGTAATTTCTGAGTGCCCATGAAGTACATCTCTGAGCAAATTTAAGCAACTTGCTGCAAAAATAGATCTAAACCACTTTGACATTTAGCCCACCAATATTTACTCACATACACATAGGTAGTGCTTGTTATTTTTTTACTCATCCCATCAACAGACAATATTTAACACAACAAGAATCTGAATATGGAAACTAGCCACACTATAATAACTAGATTATGGAGCTTTTTACCATGACCAACAAAATAATCACCTGGTCATTATTTCTAGTGATGTCTTATGGACATCAATGAAGTCTCTTATTCATCAGTAAGAAAACTTCTCTCTGTTTCTTAATAATTATCTCACGTTACCAGAAATCCACACTAATTTTATGAATGATTGCAAAGAAATGTCGATATTAATAGTGCAAACTACACAGAAGTGGATCACCCTGGTAATTGTTTGTGGCCTAAAGTTTTTTTATGAAGGTCATAACAAAACCAATCAACTTCCTATTTTTATTTCTTATTCTCTTCAGCATCAAAGCTGGTCTGGCAACAAAAATTTAAACGTGTAGGGAAACAAAAGTACCTTAGAGATATTTTACCACCTGGTACCTCTCTGATAAATTAGGTAAATCTATTATATAACCTCTTTTCCATTCACTGTTGAAAACAAGCGCAAGGCAGGCTGGCTGAAACACTTCTGTGACCTATAAACAAAACACTGCGTGTTCGTAACACGGATGTTCTTGAGGCACTTGAAAACTGTGGTAATGACTGGAAAGGTTAAGTGGTCACATTTACCTCTAAAGATTGAAGCAACCAGTCCCAGGGAACACAAGTACAAATCAGGTCCCTCGCCTGTATGATATAGTGGTACCATAATTAGAACTACCCGGCTCCAGGCTTTCTCTGTTTCAGGCCGTCGTAGATCACTTTCACGAGCAACAGCAGGGCTGTGTTGAGGCACAGGCTGCCTGGGCAACTCGGGTTGTATTTTGTGACCTAGAGGCTCTGTGGGACAGCAGAACCTTCAGGCTGCGTGTGGTAAAGCGGTGTAGGAATATAGAATTTTGCAGGAATTGCAGACTTTTGCATTTAACCTGCCTGCTGAACTACAAAGGGACAGATTAGCTGCCCATAACCAGGATGACCCACTGTTGTCTGAGGGCATGGAGATTTTTGTGAAACATTCCTATCTCTTTGCACATTTCAGAAGCAGCTGTCGTGTGCCTATTCTTTGTGTTTGCATAACCCCAGACACATCTGACAGGATGCACTCCCTAAAATTAAAAGCATGAAATAAATACACTTTTGCATTATTATTAAGTATTTTAAATAGTCATTAAACCCACAAGTGCTGCCAGATTCCAGGAACTTTACATATCCTAAAATTGTGGTCCAGTAAAAAGAAAGATACTGCAAGGTTTTCACACCAGAAAAATCTCCAGAGGACCTAACCTTAAACTCCAAGGAAGCAACTCTGGATGTGCAGAAGAGAATAAGTACTGAATTAACTTACTGTGCTCAGCTCATACCAGCTTATTATAGCTGGGCAAATTCCTCAACCATTTGCATAAAAGGGACAAATTTTAGAAAGGTGTACAAAGCATGAGTAATCTGCCACACATCTATAAAAGAGCTAGAATTCAGTGCCTCTCAATCAGAGTCTAATAAACAACTTTACAATTGCTTCTGCTGTAGCATAAATCAGATTATCTACCTGTTATCTGAAAAGTCCCGTGAGGGTACAATCTGCCAGGGACACTGAAAAATATGTGCTACTAGTGAATCATTTAAGGAAGAACCTCTATAATTTGTGGCCTGGAAATCTGCACTAGTAAAAAGTTTTCATGAAGGAAACCTCAAAAGCTAAAGAATGTTATCATAACTGCTGCTCACAGGGGAAAGAACTCAGCAGGGTTTTTCACTTTAGTAATCCTGCTCTTCTTAGCTGTCCAAATACTGTCCTGCTCCCACTTGTGCCTCTGATCATTTGTTTGCTTTCTCACTCTGATCATTTACTATGTATTCCTCTTTCCCAATGCCGTCCATTCAACAGTGCTGGCAAGAAAAATGCTCCTACACAGTGGACCTCAGTGCCTTAGGAAATATCCTTTCAATTAACCCGTGTCATGTGGGTTATGTTTATTCTAGAGATAGGTAGTTTACTATTGAAGAAAGGCTTTTAAACTATAATTCACAGTAAGAGGGGAATGGGTGTGATGTTCTGCCTTCAAGCCACTATCATATAAATAAAAAAGGGAATGTTTGTGCTAAAAAAAGTAGAGTGAGCTACTGGGGAAGACTTCTTTCCTTCTGCAATAGTTTTTGAGGGTTTTCAGCAGTCACATGACCAAAGAAAGGAGAGCTTACTCAGCGTGTAGCATGACTTTGCTCAAATACCATATCCAGTGAGCCCTAGATGTGTTTTGCTGGAATATGTCTGGCTCTAAAGATGAAAACACTCTGGATTCCAATGCTTACCCAGAACAATCCTCCCTAAGGCTACAGTAGCTTCTGGAGCTTAGGAAAAGTGGGTAGAGGTCAGCCACTTGTAGCCAAGGGTCTCCTGAAGGTAGTGTGAAAACGAGGACAAGATGGAGGAGTATTGGTTGAATGACAGGTTGTATAGGAAGGGTGGCAACAACAAGGAACAGTCCTGGGAAAAACTAGGGTGTCAGGGTCCTGATAAGCACTGAAACAGATTAATTCCTTGGGTTTTGTAAATCTCTGGGGCTGTCTGTGATTTTGGACTGGGGGACGTCAGAATTCATTTCATATGTTTTGTAAACTGTTTAAATGATTGTGTAGTTTTTGGGAGTGTGTAAATTCTCATGAAGCTTTCTGAGTTTCCAACAAGAAACAGGTTTTAGTTTCTGTTGCTGTAAAGAATATGTGCTCAATATCCCTTAAAATATCATATGCATTGTTACTGCATATCATTTGCCTTAGTACGGATAACCCTGACATTTTTTTCTTAGTTCTATAAAAACAATATTGGGTAATAAAACTATTTAAATAGATGAAACCTGCCAGAAATGCTTCCTGACTGTACAATTCCCATAATAGCTATGATAAATGCTGGTGCCATCATTGGATTAGAGCAGGCACACTAGACAGACTGTGCTGTATCCTCTCACAGAAATTCTGACTAGAGTTTGATTTCATACAGACTAAAGCAGAAAACCTTTAGCTTTATGAAGCATGGTTCTCATTTCTTTATGGGCCATTTCCTAGCTTGTAACTGTTTTGCATCTCTTTCACTGCAGAGCTTTTTTAGATAATTCAACAGCTTAATATGAAGACTCTTTTAAAAGGAATGTTGGTAAATCCAGCTCTTCCTTCTTCACTCTTCCTCACACAGTTCCTGTGCTCTTACTCTCCCCAGCATTTATTGTCAGCATTTATTGCCTACATCTATTTCTGAAGATATTGTATCTACAACAGTTTCCCTGCTTTTTAGTATTTCTGGTGTAAAAACCATTACAGTTGAATTGAAAACCATTCCCTATCAGATTAGTATAACTTCAGATCATGCCACAACACTTTACAGGTTGTAGAGAATATTTGAATGGCGCGGACTGGGCATTTAGAAATAAGTTCTTTTCTCTTGCCACACGAATGATAGCACTGATTTGCATGTGAAAAGATCCAAAGAAAAATTGTGACTATATTTCTTTTTTTTAATATCAGCAAACTTGCAAAAATGAAATGCTTGCGCTCAGCTCTCTGCAGCATGTCAAGTCAGCAGTAGGCAGTGCACGTCTGCTACTGTAAAAACAGTAGATGAGATTCACCCCATTACTTTAGTTAAAAGATCAAATATGTGTGATACAAAGCTATTAATCTGCCATGTCTTTATACAAAAAACATTACTTTTTGGATTGCATTTGACAGTGACTTTTCTTATATTTGTATGATTGTAGAAGTTAATGTCTTAATATTGCTTAGTCTTCAGTTGCAAAATGTAGTATTTTAATTCTTTGGAATTTCAAATTTGCTAATATTTCAAAGACTGCACAGTAAGGTTTTTGATTACGTATCAGTAACTGCAGCCACAGCTCAGAAAAAATTGTGTGGGCTTTTCTAATAGGAAATACATCTTTGAAGTATTTTCTTAATATTTCTCTCCCATGCACATATTCTTATACAGGAACCATTTTTAAAAAGAAAGAAAAAGAAAGTTTGTAGAAGATATAAGATCTTTTTGATAGACTTGGTGTCAAAAGAGAGGCACAGAATCACAGAATGGGGCGGGTTGGAAGGGACTTGTGGTGTGGTCTTCTGCCCCAACCTCCCTGCTCAGGGAGGATCTCTGTGCACACTGCACAGGATTGCATCCAGAAAACATGAACTTTCTGCCTGATTGGCCCCTTTACTTCCCTCCCCCCCCCCGCCCCATTTCTGGAATGAGAAGGAAAAGTAAAAACAATTATGTAAATTCAGAGTATGTTCTTTGTATTTTCCCATGTCCTCTTTGTGTATAAGTCCAGTGTTCTTAAAAAAATACAACAAATAATTCTCAAAGTACGTTCAGGTTTCTTGGTATGATTATAATTTTTGTGTTATAATGTAAAGAGTTATTTTCAGTTTTGCTCAACCCAGTCACAATGATATTTTGCTTCCTAAAGCATTGATGCTCAGAGCAGTTCTCTGAGTATGGCAGTGTATCCTGATCAGGTCAGCATCTTGGCAGGTTTGCTGGCAGGAAGCAGAGGAAATCTTTAGGTTCTTTTTTTTTTTTTTTTT